>CM039679.1:269846141-270083641 GCA_022537955.1 Schmidtea mediterranea | reverse complement strand
AATTTCAATTTTTATTAAATATTTCCTTCTGGGGAACCCTAATCGATTTAATTTTATTATAGTTGGATTCGTCTCGTCATTTGGCATCCGCCCATACCCGTTTCCCCCAAATAAAATTTATTTTATAATTTTAATTGATTTTGCCTTTTTAATCATTATTTCGAATATCAAAGTGTTTTTATTGATTTTCCATTTTTTACTTTTGTGCATTTTGTTAACCGCAACACATATATAAACGGTACCATGTAAGCGCCGTTTATCGGCAACGGTTCCATGAACTGGAGTGTCTATATGCGAGGAACAGCTGGCTTGAACGTAAAATGATGTATACATATAGCAATGAACGGAAAGCTGAGAGAAGGTCTTGTAACCGATAGCTCATTTTCCTGAGATTGATAAACTAAACAATAATTTCAAACAACAAACGGCTCAAAATCACTAACATCGAGTAGTCCACTCATTAAATACAACATGAACACACACAGATCGCAAGGTCAAAGAAAGGGAAGGGTAGCGTGGAAATTGCGAAATCGTTGCAATAGTTAAAATGAAAAGCCGTCGGATAAAGATTAATCCGAACGACAAAAATGATGAAATGCGAATAATTTAAATATTATTTAGGAATTAAATAAATTGTTTTAATTGCGATAGATAAAATGGACAGAACGCTATGCAAATTTTCCAAAATAATTAAAAAACTTCATCGAAAACTGTAAAATAAAGGTGGAGCACTGTTCAATTTTCCTTTTAAATAACTAAAATATCTTAATAAAGCCGACAATTAAGGGTGGATCCCGGATCAAAATTTTGTAATATTCAAGATAATGATAATCAAGGGATTTCAACGACAGAAACCGACCAAAGAGTAATGTTTCTTTAGATTACCCACCCAAAAATCAACAATCGTTGTCACGTTATCTAATGTTAAGGCTAAATTCTTTAATACAAACTTTTAAGGTGCAATGGATGCAAACGAGAGAAACATACACGAAGAGTTATTAAATCAATAATCTAATAATGTTGACGCTGATAATGACCTGGATCATCAAGTGAATAGAATGATCACAATAATATAACGGTAAAAGTACTGATAATACTAAAAATGGGATCAAAAGTCATAATAATATGGATAATAATAATAATACTAATAGTAATAGCATAACAATAATGATAATAGTAATAGCATCAGGAATGATAAGAGTAATGGTAGGGATTAAATTTGTGGTAATCATAGTAATACACATTGTGCGATCTAGCAGTGATAAGGAATGATAATGATAATAGTTGTAATAATAATATTCTTCATAAGTATAATAATAATAATAATAATAATAATAATAATAATAATAATAATAATAATAATAATAATAATAATAATAATAATAATGATAATAATAATAATAATAATAATAATAGTAATAATAAAAATTATAATAATAATATTATTAATTATAACGATAATAATGGTAATACCAATTAGTAATAATACTAATAACATTTTTGACAATAATAATAATACATATATTAATAATAATTGTAATAATAATATTCCTGCTAATGATAATAACAGTAATGATAAATAATAACAATAACAGTATTAATAATAAAATTGATAACAATAATAATAATGCCAATAGAGATAAGAATATATGCAATAATATTGATGAAAATTCTGGTAATAATAATAACGATGGAAAAAATCATAATAATAATAATAATAGTACCAAAATCAACAATGATAATAATACTGGTGAATTGAACACGAAATGGAAGATAAGAGAAAAATTAATTAAATCAGGATGACTGTAATAAGTATAAGAGTGATAAGGACAGTAGCGATAGTTCGAGGATACGAAAATTGACGAAAGGTTTAAGTTAACATTATGAGTTAACCGTATGAGTTAACATTTGAAAGCGATGAGAGAAGAATGGGACCTAAAATTAAACACTGGCCTTCTATCGGCAGTACGTTGGACCCATGGATCGTTCGGTAAATTATAGCATTAGTAATACCTCACTTTTTGCGGACGATCCACCTACTCGAACACAGTTCCAACGTTACTTAGTAACAGGTACCGAGTGTTAAGCGAAAAATATTTGTATGGGGTTGTCTGGGTAACAATCATATAGTCTCAAAAAAAATTTCAACACCCAGAAACCCATATAAATCAAGAACCAGTAGTCAAATTTCATCGAACTCCAAGCTCAAGGTTGATCAACATTTTGAACGTTTACGTTCACTCGGTATTTCTTATACTCTATTGTGAAGTCTTTTAATTTGATGGTGGATAAAGTTCTTCCATCTTACAACACAAATAGTTTTATAGAATATCAGTATATGATATTGTGAAGAAAAGAGTTTCACTGCTGACCTGAAAAGGCATTGAACTGCTTTCTATAAAAAGAAAAAATTTTAAATTGATTTGTGATTTTCCATTGATTTTAATTGTCTATAAATTTTATTGTAAATATTTAATCCAGACAATATGATAAAAATTTTGATATAATAGTGATTTTACTTTTTTAATTTTATCAACAAATAAGCAATTATATTTTTAAATTTTAAATTTTAACAAGATAAAATAGTTCCGCAATTTCATATAAATATGATCTCATTTATCACTATTAAAACAAAATGCCTTTCCTAAAGAAATCATTTAATTTATTCACATGTCTGACAATTTCAGTAAAGATTTCCTCGAATTATCGAATAACTTCAAAATATTTTCCTATGTCGGATTTGAGGGAAAATCAGAGAAAATGAGCTGCTTATACAGCTTTTTATTTTTAGCTTTCTTTGCGACTCTCATATTTTCAAAATCCGTTATTCTCTCTCCTATCAGTTGTTTTGTCGCTTCAACTCCCAAGGACAATGCCAAAGGATTCATGAGTGTTTTTGAAAATTTCTGTTGGATTAATGGAACATATTCATTGGATAAATCTGAAGGATTCCCGAATAATCATTTTGATTGGAGAGCGCATAAAGAAAGCAAAAAAATAAATTATTATCAATGGATTCCAGTCATATTAGCTCTACAGTGTCTTTTCTTTTATCTCCCATATAGGTTGTGGAAAACGGTCAGTTTTTCAATGTTTGGTGTGGATTTCAACTCGATGATTGAAACTGCCAGCTCGATTTCGTCGGATTTTGACAGTAAAAACCGTAGCGTAGTAATAAACAGTGTCGCAAATGGAATACGACAAACTATTGCAGTCGGAAACCATTCCGATAACTCTTCGAATTTGTCCTCAAAAATGAGGAAAGCAATATTTGGAAAGTTTGACATCAGATTCACTGGGAAAAGATTATTTGCATTGTTCATTATTTTCAAGATAATTTATGCGACAAACGCAATAATTCAATTGGTCAAGATTAATTCATTATTTCAATGGAAAAATGTTTCATCATTCGGTTTTCACGAGGCGATTAAATTGAGTTTCCCGCTAGTCGGATATTGCTATTTCCCTTCCGGTGTTGGAATTGGAAAGGAAAATGCTTACGTGGGACAATGCAATTTAACAATCAACATGATCAACTCTAAAATATACATATTTTTATTCATGTCTACTTTGGCTGTGTCGATTGTAACGATTTGGAGCATTGTCAAATACTTGATCCAAGCTATGAGGCTAGGATCACAATTTCATTTGATCAAGGATTTATTGAAGAGAAGAAATGTATATGTGAAGGAAGAAAGACACATCATAAAGAGATTTATAGGAGATTATTTGAGAGCTGACGGAATGCTGATTGTGAGAAAATTGAATGGCAATGTCAACAGTGGAGTTGCTTCAGAAGTTGTTGAGATCCTTTACACGGAGTTTAGGTCAAATCATCAAACCGAATAAGGTCAATTAAACGAAAAGAATGAATAAAAATGAGTAATATATAATGTCAGCAACGAACCAAAGGTATGTGCATTACGTAATTACAGGACCGACGGTGATGACATAATCACACACTATCATGTAATCATCGGGTTTTGAATAGCATATATGTTTATGTAATCATTTATGTTATCATGGTCAAGGTCATATTGCGGCATGATTCGCACGGGGTCAATGCCATTTTACGTAATAGGTCAAGCGGAATCAAGGTCAAATGACGCCATCGATAACTTTTTGTTTAAATTAATTCGCCATTTTTGTTTTAATAAAGTCGCCATATTTAGTTTTTGTTTAAATGAAGTGGTCACCTTTTTTAATTTTTTTGTTTAAATTGTTTGATATCAGTCAAACAATATCAGTTTTTGGTAAATTTGGGTCGAAAAACTCAATTCTGTACTCAAAACCCATGATTTCATTGTATTTTTGATGTTGTACTGGTTGGAATGGTGTATGATTTTGAACTAAAAATCAGATTTCAGTCAAAATCTATGAATTAACGGTCTAGTCAACCTATATGATCAATAGGGGGGTCAGGATTAAATTTCGAACTTTAATGTCAGTGACTAAATCTACTGAGCTTAGAGGGATCATTTTCGATAAATCGTGAGGCTGATTTAAAAACGGGTATGGGTTGAAAAACCTTGCATTTTTAACGATTGGGTACATTATTAATATTTTTAATATTATTATTAATCATATGAAGAAAAGATGAAACAAGATAAATAATGCATCTATTTATTACCAGACACAATGGTCATTGAGCAGATCTCGCGTTTATTCGTAAGATATAAGGACCGTGACATCCCAAAAGTGAGGTCAAAGTGTCTGATATAATCATAGTTTTCGTTGTAACATCACAATAGCTACATCATCGAAGCATAATGTCATTTAAACTATGTGATGCTACCTGAATAATTATACCTGGCGCGTCATGGTCCTCTTTCGAAAAGAGCCATTTACGGTAGTTAAAAGTTAACTACTCACGCATACATGTAATGGTATACGCACACTTTACATATTTCTATGTCATAGGCTCTATGATTAGTTTTACTTATAATAGAATTTTGTAGAGGCCTCCAACTAGGTTAGATTACAGGCTATTTATTAATTAAAAAACTATATAAAAATGAAACATTATTTAATTAAATTTGTTTAAATTATTAATTTAACACACATAGAAAAAGCACTACAATAAAATAAATAGAGAAAAAATCAAGAATAATATTCAATCTAAGAGTTAATCAATGTACGATAATAATAATAAAAATTGCTATTAATCACTGTGACAAAAATTCTTTTTACTTCATTAATAAAAGTAAGTAGATTGCCTTTATTTTACTGTTTTGTTTTCTTTTTTTATATTACCTAAATATTTATTATTTTCAAAAAATCAAATTCCTAAATAATTGAGAATTTTCGAGAAATTGAGAAGTGAAAATTTTCGTTCACAACTGTGGTTTGAAATAAATTATATTTAAGAATTTTTTAATTTATAGTGCATTTTCGTCTATTTATTTTATGTGTGTATTTGTCTATGTGGGCATTTTTCTTTTGTGCATTTTTCGTGTGGGCAATAATCCGATCACGAAAAAAATATTTAATAATTTAAAAAATTATTAGTTACAATCTTTTACATCAAATTTTTTTAATAATATTTATACTTAAAATTTAATTTAAAAATTTTTAACATTAAAAATGTTATTAAACTATTAAAGAATAAATACCTTTTATATATTTCTAATAAATAATTTTATTCATAAATTAAATTCCTACAAAAAAACTTTAATTAATTAACAATATAAAAAATTACCTGTAATTTATACAATGAAATTTTTCTTTCAAGTAATTGAATCTAAATATTTTGAAACAATTAAAATACGTTTTGAATCACTAAATTTCTAAAAGTCCTAAATAAAAATGTTAACTAAATTACAAATTAAAATAACTTACATAATGGTGAAAATTTCAAATATTTATAAAATAAAAATTATTAAATTGAATTAGTAAAACAAAAAGTTTTACTTTAAATAATTTATTAATTTAGTTAATTTAATTTTGATTTTCATTTTAGAATATAATTTAATGAAAATTAATGATTTCTAATTTGAATAAAAATTTGTTTTATAAAATTTATTTATTTTGGTTTCAGATTTAAATAATTGTATACTAAAAATTTAATTTTCTAATTTAATTTTCTAATTTGGGTTTCTATTTAAATTTCAAGTTCAACTTTTACTTTAACGTTTACATTCTAATTTAAATATACACATATAAAACAAATAAATAAGAAAAACTATAATTATACAAAGATTTATTAAATAAAACATTTAAAATTCTAGTAAAATTCTATTACTGCTAACTTTCTAAATAGGGCTCATAACATTATTCAAATCAATTTTATATCCTTGAATAGTTATAATAATAAACCAGCTTTCATTATCTTTGAATTGAATATCTTCAAATACATGGAAAAATCTTGTTTGACGATTGTTGATAATTATGTTTTCACTGCAGGTTAATTTCTTGTTGATTCTATTTAAAATCTTATTAATTGAAGCTGTATCTTCCTTAGTCATAGTCCCAAATAGATTTTAATATTTTCATATTCTCAGCTTTACTGGATTGAATAACAAGTGTTCAATTTCATTGAACAGAAAACACATTTGATGATTGAAATATATCTGAGGTTTAACTTCAATATCTTTCTTTTATTTTTTCTCAGACTTATCTTCGTTGGTTATTTTAGCCCGTGAATTGGTTTGTTTGAAAACATATTGCATGTTTGACATTATGGAGATGTATTTTGTATTGTAATTTATACTAGTTAAAGAGTGTATGCAGTCAATCAGAAATAATCAAGGGGTAGAGAATGAGCCAATCATAATTATATATTTGCAATGCATCTGATTTGCTATCAATTCAGGGTTAATAAAAAGTCCAAAATTTTAATTTTGGAAACCAAAACTTGATGAGGGAATGTTGGATGTAATATTTGTTAACTTTGTTATAATTGATGAAAAACTTCTTAACTTTGTTGCAATTTGATAAAACTTTTCATAACTTTGATATCATTTACTAACAGTTTACCTAAAAAGTCAATTTTATTTTGCAAATCTATGTAAATTTTTTGTTAGTCTGTTACAATATTTAATTATTTTGATGCAAATAACTTAAATATTTTATTACTTTGTTACAACTTGATTAAATATTTTAACAATATGGTGCAATTCAGTGAAATAAATTATAACTTGAATATAATTTGATTAAATAATTTATCAATTTTCTGTAATATTTAGTACTTTGCTGCAATTCGCTGTCATATTTTATAAATTCTTATAACTTGAAGAAAAATCTCTTAACTTTGTTGCAATTTGACAAAACATTTCATAACTCTGATATAATTTAGTGTTTGTGTACCTGAAAAATTAATTATATTTTGCAAGTTCATGTAATATTTTCGTTAGTTTGTTACAATATTTTAATTATTTTTGATGCAAATCACTGTAATATTTTATTGTTTTGTTACAACTTGATAAAATAATTTATCATTTTAATGCAATTGACAACAATATTCTTAATTTTGTTACAACTTAATGTAATAATTTATTAATATTGCTTTGATTCGCTTTAATATTCATAATTTTGATACAATTTACTTCAATATTTTATTACAATTTGATGAAATTTTTTATAATTGTGACATAATTAATTGAAATATATTTTATCTTGGATGCAATTTGATTAAATAAATTATCATTTCAATACAATTGAATGCAATATTTTCTTATTTTGTCACAACTTGATGAAATAATTTATTGAAATATATTATAACTTGAATGCAATTTGATTAAATACTTTGTTAATTTGATGTAATATTTAAATACTTTGCTGCAATTTACTGTCAGATTTTACAAATTATTACAACTTGATGAAAGATTTCTTAACTTTGTTGAAATATGAAAAAAACATTCCATAACTCTGATATTATTTAATGTTTATGTACCTGAAAAGTCTATTATCTTTTGCAAGTCAATGTAATCATTCTGTTAGTTTGTTACAACTTGATGAAATAATTTATCGTTGTTGTGAAATTTATTGAAATATATTATAACTTAAATGCGATTTGATTAAATAAATTCTTATTTTAATACAATTGACCTCTTATTTTATAAATTCGTTGAATTTTAATCCAATAAGTTAATAAATATTATTTATTTATTAAAAAAATTATAATTATTAAATAAATATTTTGGTAAATTATTAATTATTTTGAATAAGTTTAAATATTTACATATCTTTTCAAATTATTTGTGCTTACGGCTAACAATTAATTTAAACAAATAATGAAAATATTAAATAATTTTAATTAAATAATTAAAATAATTCATTTAATCAAATAATTAAAATAAATCATTTAAAACAATAATTAAATGCAATTCATTTAAACTTAGTTATTAAAATAATTAAAATATTTTAAGGAAATTATTGTGATCCAATCTTTGCTGATCGTGTGAGTGATTTTTTAACATAAAATCTGACCAATAGAGTGTTCATCAACGAAATTTTATTTTTTCCTAGAAAGAAAAATTGTTTTATTCAATTTATTAATTCAATTAAAATTGTTTCAAAATGTTATTTAAATTTAAAAATATATCTTGTGTGACCCTTCTACATGATGCTGATATGGTGGAGGTACAGCGTACTTGAAACACCCGAGTCCAAAATCAAAATGTGAACACGAATTCAAATATAGGTCCACTCAAGCCTAAATTTTTTGTTAAATATTCATCGAAATATTGAAGTTGACAAAAACGATGTTATCAGTGAGCTGGCAAAACGAAAAAGTAAATTGAATTTTTTTAATTAAAATTGGTTTTATGTAATTTTTAAAAAAAATTAAATTTTGATTTTCTTGGGGGCAATTCTTAGTTTAAATGTTCTCTTTTTCATGTATTTGAACAATATTGGGGGTATGTAAATACTGTTAAAACACAAGTTAATAAAACAAGAAATTTTACTTCATATACATTTTCTATTACACATAGTTTAGATTTACCCATTGAGCTATCTCAAACGGTTGCGATTTATTTTGTTGAATCCTTCCCCAATGAAGACAAAATCCTCTGTGCGCGCCCCATTGATGATATTATGTACACCGAAAAAATCATATAACATAAAAATTTATTCACAATTTGCTCAGAGTAAAAGCGCAACAATTCCAAAGAACCCAAATCCTTAAAACGAGTCAACATTTCAGCTCTTGCTCCTTTTCTGGAGGCAAAACATCGTATCCATCCAAGATAATTAATTTTGATACAATGGCAATTGTTCGTTACTAGGAAATACCGAATGTTTCACAAAATAGAGAAAGTTTGCAAGTTGTTGAAGGTGATGAAGATATCCCCAGAACAAATTTATCAGACAATAAATTACCCAAATAGGTGATTGAGGCTAACAGTTTAAATTCATCCACATTGTCATACAATACTGCGGAAAATCATTTCATTAGTAAAATTAATAATATTCCTTTCAAGAATCAAATAATTCAATTATTCATGCCAATACCACCCCCCTCAACACCGCCAAACAATTATCTATATTTGAATGTATTTTTACACTTTTATATTTTTCTACAACTTTTCTCTCTTTGACATCAGTTTATTTGATGCCTTCAAGCAAAGCTCCTCTAAGTTTGTTTTAAACTTTGAACCTTTAATGTGCAATTACAAATTTCACTTGCGCATTCAAATATTTTTCGCGCGCTCTTTAAAACTTTTATATCGAATACAACTGAATACAATTTGATCTTCAATATTTTAGCTAATTATTATAATAAGTAGTAAAGAAAATAACAAAAAAATTTTATATAAAATATTTAAAAATAAATGTAATTTAAAATACTCATTTTATTTTTTAATAAAAATATATTGAAATCTATTTTTAATTTTTATCCCTCCCGTATTTCCATGACTATCAGAGTTATAAGAAATGCTTTGTCCGTTCGAGTCTCTTTTCTTCGCTCTCCTTTTATTCACTAAGCATTGACCTTGCTGCACTTGCACATCAATGTCATGCACTTAGTTCGACAAAATATTTATTCACTAAATTAAACTAAATTTCTGAATAAAATCAACAATGATAATTATATAATGAAAAATAATATTAAATAATATCAAAATATTTTAAAAATGTTTATTTTAAAATTGTTCTTCTCAAAGTTTGCAATATTTCGAATATTCCAAAGTCATTTTAATTCATTCTTTTCATTTAATTGACCTTATTTGGTTTGATGATTTGACCTAAACTCCGTGTAAAGGATCTCAACAACTTCTGAAGCAACTCCACTGTTGACATTGCCATTCAATTTTCTCACAATCAGCATTCCGTCAGCTCTCAAATAATCTCCTATAAATCTCTTTATGATGTGTCTTTCTTCCTTCACATATACATTTCTTCTCTTCAATAAATCCTTGATCAAATGAAATTGTGATCCTAGCCTCATAGCTTGGATCAAGTATTTGACAATGCTCCAAATCGTTACAATCGACACAGCCAAAGTAGACATGAATAAAAATATGTATATTTTAGAGTTGTTCATGTTGATTGTTAAATTGCATTGTCCCACGTAAGCATTTTCCTTTCCAATTCCAACACCGGAAGGGAAATAGCAATATCCGACTAGCGGGAAACTCAATTTAATCGCCTCGTGAAAACCGAATGATGAAACATTTTTCCATTGAAATAATGAATTAATCTTGACCAATTGAATTATTGCGTTTGTCGCATAAATTATCTTGAAAATAATGAACAATGCAAATAATCTTTTCCCAGTGAATCTGATGTCAAACTTTCCAAATATTGCTTTCCTCATTTTTGAGGACAAATTCGAAGAGTTATCGGAATGGTTTCCGACTGCAATAGTTTGTCGTATTCCATTTGCGACACTGTTTATTACTACGCTACGGTTTTTACTGTCAAAATCCGACGAAATCGAGCTGGCAGTTTCAATCATCGAGTTGAAATCCACACCAAACATTGAAAAACTGACCGTTTTCCACAACCTATATGGGAGATAAAAGAAAAGGCACTGTAGAGCTAATATGACTGGAATCCATTGATAATAATTTATTTTTTTGCTTTCTTTATGCGCTCTCCAATCAAAATGATTATTCGGGAATCCTTCAGATTTATCCCATGAATATGTTCCATTAATCCAACAGAAATTTTCAAAAACACTCATGAATCCTTTGGCATTGTCCTTGGGAGTTGAAGCGACAAAACAACTGATAGGAGAGAGAATAACGGATTTTGAAAATATGAGAGTCGCAAAGAAAGCTAAAAATAAAAAGCTGTATAAGCAGCTCATTTTCTCTGATTTTCCCTCAAATCCGACATAGGAAAATATTTTGAAGTTATTCGATAATTCGAGGAAATCTTTACTGAAATTGTCAGACATGTGAATAAATTAAATGATTTCTTTAGGAAAGGCATTTTGTTTTAATAGTGATAAATGAGATCATATTTATATGAAATTGCGGAACTATTTTATCTTGTTAATATTTAAAATTTAAAAATATAATTGCTTATTTGTTGATAAAATTAAAAAAGTAAAATCACTATTATATGAAAATTTTTATCATATTGTCTGGATTAAATATTTACAATAAAATTTATAGACAATTAAAATCATTGGAAAATCACAAATCAATTTAAAATTTTTTCTTTTTATAGAAAGCAGTTCAATGCCTTTTCAGGTCAGCAGTGAAACTCTTTTCTTCACAATATCATATACTGATATTCTATAAAACTATTTGTGTTGTAAGATGGAAGAATTTTATCCACCATCAAATTAAAAGACTTCACAATAGAGTATAAGAAATACCGAGTGAACGTAAACGTTCAAAATGTTGATCAACCTTGAGCTTGGAGTTCGATGAAATTTGACTACTGGTTCTTGATTTTTATGGGTTTCTGGGTGTTGAAAATTTTTTTTGAGACTATATGATTGTTACCCAGACAACCCCATACAAATATTTTTCGCTTAACACTCGGTACCTGTTACTAAGTAACGTTGGAACTGTGTTCGAGTAGGTGGATCGTCCGCAAAAAGTGAGCTATTACTAATGCTATAATTCACCGAACGATCCATGGGTCCAACGTACTGCCGATAGAAGGCCAGTGTTTAATTTTAGGTCCCATTCTTCTCTCATCGCTTTCAAATGTTAACTCATACGGTTAACTCATAATGTTAACTTAAACCTTTCGTCAATTTTCGTATCCTCGAACTATCGCTACTGTCCTTATCACTCTTATACTTATTACAGTCATCCTGATTTAATTAATTTTTCTCTTATCTTCCATTTCGTGTTCAATTCACCAGTATTATTATCATTGTTGATTTTGGTACTATTATTATTATTATTATGATTTTTTCCATCGTTATTATTATTACCAGAATTTTCATCAATATTATTGCATATATTCTTATCTCTATTGGCATTATTATTATTGTTATCAATTTTATTATTAATACTGTTATTGTTATTATTTATCATTACTGTTATTATCATTAGCATGAATATTATTATTACAATTATTATTAATATATGTATTATTATTATTGTCAAAAATGTTATTAGTATTATTACTAATTGGTATTACCATTATTATCGTTATAATTAATAATATTATTATTATAATTTTTATTATTACTATTATTATTATTATTATTATCATTATTATTATTATTATTATTATTATTATTATTATTATTATTATTATTATTATTATTATTATTATTATTATTATTATTATTATTATTATTATTATTATTATTATTATTATTATTATTATTATTATACTTATGAAGAATATTATTATTACAACTATTATCATTATCATTCCTTATCACTGCTAGATCGCACAATGTGTATTACTATGATTACCACAAATTTAATCCCTACCATTACTCTTATCATTCCTGATGCTATTACTATTATCATTATTGTTATGCTATTACCAAACTCAATGTATGCGATTTTACAAAGAAAACACATACAAACTCAATGTATGCGATTTTACAAAGAATGCATGCAGTCACAGTGTAGACTGCATGTGTTTTACAAAGAAAACATGTCTAAAAATCTCTCACCTATATGTGTGTATTGCCTAAATGTGATTAGCTAAATCTTGAAAATATTATTCTCTTTATAAACATTGACAATTTCCAAAGTTGTCACAATTAATTCAAAAATTTATCAATTTTCAAATATTCACTCGCGCGATTTCAAAAATCTATTCAAAATGGAGAATTCAAGAATTTTACGGCAATTGTTGGCCGATGAAAATGGTAAATTATTTTTTAAATTTATTTTCTTTTATTATTCTATTTTCTAGATTGGTTTAATATAACCGAAATCCAAAATCAAATTGACGGTATTGACGAATTTGTTCCTGGTAATTTTAAATTTTATTATTATTTATTTTAATATAATTTTAGAAAATGTTTCAAATGAGGAAATTATTTTAATAGAAGATAGCGATGATTCTGATATCGGTAATTTATTTATTAAATTATTATTATTATTATTAATGTTTTTCAGAAATTATTAATGTTTCTGAAGATATCGATGAAAATATTCATTCAACAGCGACAGTAGATTTGGATGAAACATTTATTGCTGATGTACCCATTTCTATGGATGCCCTCGTTTCTGGGGAAGATGATATGATTTCATATAAAAAATGTAAGATTTTTATTATTTTTTTTTAATATTTTTATGAGTATAATTTATCATTAATTTAAAAGAATATTTTTAATGAGTATAAGTTAATAATATGTAAAGTATTATAATATAATACTTTAAATATTATTAATTTATAATAGAAATATCTGATTTGAAATAGAAATATGATTTGAAATAATTGATTTGTAAAAAGAATAAAAATATTTTTTAATGAGTATAAAATAATATTATGTAAAGTATTATAATATATTACTTTAAATATTATTAATTTATAATAAGAATAGAAATATCTGATTTGAAATAGAAATATGATTTGTAATATTAATTTTTATAAATTATTTTACGAAATGTTATTCAAACATGTGATTTATAATAGAAATATGATTTGAAATATTTGATTTATTTTTATAATAGAAATATGTGATTTATTTTTATAATAGGAATATGTGATTTATTTTTATAATAGGAATATGTGATTTATTTTTATAATAGAAATATATGATTTATAATACGAATAGGAATATATGATTTATAATAAGAATATTAATTTTTATAAATTATTTTACGAAATGTTATTCAAACATGTGATTTATAATAGAAATAACGGATTTATAATACGAATTGAAATATTAATTTTTCAAAATATTTACATAATTATCATCATTTATATATTATTATTTGATTCATATATGATTTAAATAATAATAAAAATTTGATAATAATTACATATTTATCAGGTCGATTGTATAAAAACTATTGCCAATCTGGAATTGGACATAACTCGAAATGCCATATGACTATGGAAAGTTACTATGGTCATAGATTCTATGGCATCGACTTTTTTTTATTTGCCCTAAATGAGATACCATCCAAGACATTGAATATCTAGAGTTTTATAAGAAACACTCTAGCCATTTAAATCAATTTAAAATTAATAAAAAGGCATTATTTCAAATGATTAATGCGAAAAATGCTAGTAATAATAACACAAACAATACAAAGATCACTAAAAACAATAATACAACTGTTACTAAAAAATCAAAAAGACCTGCTGATAAAATCGTGTTGTGTATCCATGCTAAAATTAAAAAAATAGAAATCATCATTAGTGATGACGAAACTGAATATAATCAAATAGGGGGTTCGGTAAATATTGAAATAAACGATGAACCCGAAATAGAGGTTGACTTAAGGGGTTCCCGTAAAAATATTCGATTTGAATAGAAAATCAAAACATTGTTCAAATCGCATTAACGGATAAACTTGTAAATAAATTACAAAATGAAATAAAGAAAATGGGATCTGTAAAAGTCCAGTTTACAGCTCTCATTCAATTTGAAAAAGATGGGGAAATAAAAGATAATTTCTTTTCAAATAGCGCGAGTGTCTTTTCCGATAGTTTTCTTGCTGATGGTGTGAGTCGGTTAAATGAGAAAATCGAAAAATTCACATATTTAGGAAGTGGGTGGCGCGTAATTAAGATTCACGAAATCGATTTTATTTTAACCGCGTATTATCCTGTAAGTCGATTAGCTGGTCATAGTTTTATTCCTACACCGGAATCTCTAGTAGGTAAAAAGGCTATTGTAAATGTTAAAAACACAGATCATTCGTGTTTTATATATAGTGTTTTATCGATTTTAAAGCGTGATATAGTTTTAAAGAATAGGGAGCGTGTTTCTTCTTACACTACTTTTATGGATGAATTGAATTACGATCCAATTACAGATTGTCCAATGAGACTCTGTAGCATCCCCAAATTTGAGAGAAACAATAGCGATTTAAATTTGGCAATCAATGTCTTTGAATATAACAACACCCCTTCTAAACAATTGAATGATATTGATTACGTACCTCACCATCCTCATCTTGTCTTAATTCATCGAACAAAGGTTATCGGTAGTAACCCGATTAATCTTTTATTATTACAAGACGGTGATAATTATCATTATATCGCCATTTTTAATTTAAATAGACTGCTGAATTGTCATTCTAGTAGTGAATGTAACACCAGAATTCATGTAAAATGGTGTCCCCATTGTTTAAACGGTTTTTATTATGATAAAACCTTTAAGGCACATGTTGATTTGTGCGCTAAAAATCAAATAGGAAGAACCCTATACACGCTCCCTGAAAATAAAAATTTGATATTTAAAAATTATTCTAAAATGATTACCCCACCATTCGTAATTTATGCGGATTTTGAGGCTGTTTTGCCTAAAGATGTAAAACATCACCAAATACACATGCCGATATTAGCAGGCTTATTAATAATAAATAATTACACAAATACTACACAATATTTCAGTTTTATAGGCTTGGAATGTGTATTGGAATTTTTAAAGAAAGTAGAGGAAATTGCTGTCACAATTGTCCTACCATATTATGAAAATCATGGTAAAAACCTATGAATAATCTTACTTCTAATGAGGAACAGCAGTTCATCGCATGTAGAACTTGCTATCTTTGTAAAAAACTTATTATAAATAAGGTTAAGGACCATGATCATTTTACAGGTCAGTATCTTGGTGCTGCCTGTCGTAACTGTAATATAAATAGGAAAATAAGCAAACAGTTACCTATTGTCTTTCATAATTTGAGAGGGTATGACCTTCATCATATTTTAAAGTATGGATTGAATGAATTTCCATCTTGGAAATTAAATATCATTCCTACAACAACTGAGAAATTCATATCTTTGATTGTAAATATTAAGAAATTGGCTGTTAGATTTATAGATAGTATGCAATTTGTAAATTGCTCTTTAGCCAAGGCTGTGAAAACTCTTACTGATCTACCTCTAACTTGTTCTGCTTTTGATGGTCTTATAGTTAAGGCAAAGGGTATCTTTCCTTATGATTTTGCAGTATCACTAGAGGTTCTTGAATCGACTTATGAGCTACCTCCAAAATGGGATTCTGTATCTGATGATGAATATGCTACCGCCTAACTAATTTGGACACAGCAAAATTGCACTAAAATGTAAGACTATATGTTAACTTACCTAAAATTAGACGTATTCCTCCTTGCAGACTATTTTCAGCAATTTCGCGCAAAGGCTATTGCTTACAATGGTTTAGAACCTCTGAATTTTTATGGAATTCCTGGAATGTAAAAGGTCTCGGGTATAAGGAGTGGGTTTTCTTAAGACCCAAGTGCTATAGTTTATTAGGCAAATCTGATACAATGAGGGCTAAGGGGGTGAAGTTGTTGGGGACTGACATCAAACATCAATCGTATTTAGATCCCTACAATAAAATCGTAGTTTTCACAGTACCTCAAAGTAGGATAGGGACGCGGAACCATCAACTGTACACATTTAGAAACAGTAAAATCGCTTTGAGTAATAACGATGATAAGCGATTATGGGTGGGGAAAAATACCAGTATCGCATTTGGGCATTATTTTGGGGGTTGATGCAATAGATAGTGACCAAGTTAATTTCTTGGATGAGCCGCTTTTCGGTGGTTCGAGCCCCAGTTTTGATGACTCTACCGAAATCAGCGATAATGGACAGCTTTTCGATGGTTTTAACGAAGATAACATTGATATTGATGACGTGTTGTTATCTGATTAATAAATGTTTTTAAAAATCAGTTTTTGTTAATTTGGAAACTTATTTATTTAGAAAATCTGTAATAGTTTTCATTTTTATTATGAAATTTAGATGCAATTTTTAAAATTTTAATTTTTTATAATTTACATTTTTATAATATTATTATTATTTCATGCAAAGCAGCAGCGAGACGAAACGCGAAATATCCCTTTATAGATGTTTTACATGTAAAAATACAATATATATATATATATATATATATATATATATATATATATATATATATATATATATATTTTAATGTATTTATAATTAATTCATTGTTTTTTATGTAGTTGTTTTTGTTTTATGCAGTTGTTTTGTTTTTATGTAGTTGTTTTTTATATAGTTGTTTATTATATATATATTAATATTATTATTATTATTAATAAAAATTAATAATAATATTAATAATAAAAGTTTTTATAAGTATTTATAAGTATTAATATTAATAAAAGTTTTTAAAAGTATTAATAATAATAATAAAATTTTTATAAGTAATAAGTATATTAATAATAATAATAATTAAAGTTTTTATAAGTATTAATAATAAAAATATTAATAAAAGTTTTTAAAAGTATTAAAAATAATAATTAAAGTTTTTATAAGTATTAATAATAATAATAATATTAATAATTTCTTTAGTAAAGGCACTTTGTTTTAATACTGACAAATTTATAGAAAAACTGCGAGTTTAACAGCGATTTTCAACAATATAGATAAATAATAATCACAGGACAAGACAATAACAAGACAATAATTTTGGAGTATTAGACAATTCATATCATTATCATTTCATTGGCTGATATTAATAATATTTATAGAACATCTTCAATTTTCAACATTAATTCTACTAGATTATCATGGCGTATTTTTTTGAAACAAATGAAAGTTTATCGGAAAGGAATTATCAACTCTCGACTCGATTTGCAATTGAAAATGAAATATTTGATTTTCTAAAATATTACAAAATTCTCCCACTGAAAACTGTTCTAAGGATTGTCAAATCATTTGCCAATGAATATGTGAAATATTTGTATGAAATGTTTGGATACGAGCAATCGGTTCTGAAACTAGCAAGCTACATCATGTCTATAAATCATGTTGATGAATCTGTTGGACGAATGAACGAAATATTCTGGGACTGCATGAATTTGAGATTAGAAAAGTCATGTGTAAAAATTATCAAAAATTGGATGTCAAATATCAATGAGATTGAAATCTTTTGGAAGGAAATGTTACGCAAAGAATATTTGACATGTTGTGTTTGCCGATTGAATCAAGTGTCCATTTTGTATCTGCCTTGCAAACATATTGTGATATGTTCTGGATGCTACAGGGTGTCAATGACCGAATGCCAAGCTTGTCAGTACCATGTAGAGGGTCACACAAGATTTATTTGTGAATTTTAATAACATTTTGAAACAATTTTAATTAAATTAATAAATTGAATAAAAACAATTTGTGATTTACTGGTAATGTTTACTTGCCGCGTTGAATTCATTTCTTAAAATAGAATACGTATAAAACTTTTGTAACCAACTAAAATCATTGGCCAATCAAACTGATTTTAATACAAAGTGAAAGTGTTTAATAGCTATATAGTTTTATTAAAATAAATTCTACTTAATTATCATGGCGTATTTTTTGAAACAAATGAAAGTTTATTGGAAATGAATTATCAATTCTCAACTCGACAATTGAAAACGAAATATTTGATTTAGTTGAAAACAGTGCCAGATCCAGATCATCTAGTAAGGGGAGGGGCGATTTAGGTAATGACGTCATATATAGGTATCCCAATAGTCTGATTTAAAATTCGCACCAGACAATTCTATTAAATTGCATATTACTTTTAAACAATCTACTTAATAAGCCTAATTTACTTCCATTTTCAAACAACATGCTGTGTTAGATGATATGTTTGCTGATGTTTAGTAATGAACTTCCACTAATAATTGACGCACTGTATAATATATCTAAATGAAATAACAGAACAACCAGTGGCGCAACTAGGAATTTTGAATGGGGTACGCTGTCAGTATCGGCCCAAGGAGGGTCAAGTGCGGGCCTTGCACTAAAGGAGCCACATATGCTACACTGGCCAGAGCTTTTTTAATATTTAATATTTGATTTATTATAAAAATTTGATAAATTATAAAGCAGAGCATAAAAACTTACAAAACAAATCGATAAATTTGTGCAAAATGCAAAAACAACAAAGGAGTAATATTACTTATAAATCGACCCTTACAGAACAATATCTAATTTCCTCTTTTTTTCCTGCAATCAGGCCCGACAAGAGGGGGGTTGACGGGGAAATACCCGGGGCCCCGGAGAAAAAATGTAGCCCAACCCTAAGGTAAGTGAATTTAAATATTTTTAATATTGTGGGTTTGTTGTGCTCAATTAACCAATCCTGTGATGTTTTAAACAGTAATTGGTTTATTCTTAATTCAATCCGTTTCAATCTTTACATCGACAATCTTAAACTCTTAATTCAATCTGTTTCAATCTTTACATAAATCTTAAAATCTTAAATCGTGTGGATCGCGTGACTTAAAAAGCGACTGTCGCACGTCGCAGTTGCCAAGGGTATCGTCGCACTTTGGGGGGATACGTCCCGCTACCTCTTTCCTGCATGCCGGTGCATGCGGACGAGAACTTCGGTCAGCTTACGCCGCACAACTGGCCATGCAGTGGTGTCCATAACGTCGATCGCGATCGACCGGTCGCTCGCGAAGCCTTTAAACTTTAAACCTTTAAATGAAATAAATATGTGGGAAGAAGAATAAGATATTTTTTGTCTTCATATTTAGTTATTCTTGGCAAGACATTTTTATAATCGATCTTCGAAAAGTCGATCGGTCAAAAATTAGTGGACACCACTGATTTATATGATTGAAACGTGAAACGTGTCGACCTTATTAGCAAAGCGATAATTTGCTTAATAACATGCAGCATCATTAAAAAAAATTAATAAATGATATTAATTTATGGACAGGGATAATGAGTCAGCGTTATAAATCCGGATGCGAAAAGCGTAAAGAACGACAAAAGAAGCTTGAAGAAAATGCTAGAGGAAGAACATTGGAAAATTTGGGTTTCATAACTTTATCGAAATCCCAACAAGATGAAAAACAAAACCCTTCCGAATCAATAAATGCAAAGGAATCTGATGGAATTCCTATACTTTCCTTGTCTACGTATGTTGCGGATCCTTCAAGTTCAAGAACCGAAGAAACAACATTTCCCTTGTCTGAAGAATCGGCCAACTGTGAAATGGAAGAAGCATCTACCAGTGAATTTATGGATGTGAATTTACTAAACATCGACATTGGATTGTTGAAATTAAATTTGATGAGAAAGGATTTAGAAGAGGCTATTCAACGAGGTCCAGAATCACATCCAGCAACATTTCCTGTTGATAAACAGGGCAATCAATTTCCAGTAAATTTGTTAAAATTGCGTTTAAAAAATAATGAAATTGTTGCTCGAGATTGGCTTGCTTGGAGCAAATCGAAAAATGCTCTGTTTTGTTTTCCTTGTCGTTTATTTTTATAATTTTCGAGAAGATCAAAGATCAGTTTTGGCTACGGATTGGGTTGGCAGCCTGATAGAGGATATAAAAAACTATATGATAGAATACCGGAGCATGAAAAATCAACCCACCATAAATCTTGTTATATCCAGTGGCGAACTGTAGAAAGTAATATTAGTAAAAATAGAAATATTGATTGCCTTTTAGTACAACAAATACGAAATGAGATACAAAAATGGACAGATTTATTAAAACGATTCTTAGATGTAACTTTATTTTTGGCTGAACGAGGTTTGGCTTTCAGGGGCAGTTCACATTTGATTGGAGATGCAAACAATGGAAATTTTCTCGGAATATTAGAACTTGTCATTCGTTATGATCCACTTTTGGAAGCACATTTAAAAATGATTAAACAATCACAAATCGAGAAACAGAGATTGCAAGTACATTATTTATCGGCAGACATTCAAAATGAATTCATATCATGCTGTGCCGATTATTTGAGAACTTGCATTTTGAATGAAAGAGAAACTGTAAAATATTATTCTGTAATTGTAGATGCAACTCCTGATTCCGCCCATATAGAACAAACTACATTTATTTTACGATACGTCTCTGTAAATAATCATTCAGATGAATACGAAATTAAGGAAAGATTTCTTGCATTTGTAAACTGCAATAAGAAGACTGGAGAAGATATTGCAAATTTAATTCTCGAAACGCTTGAAAAATATAATATTCCTATAAGCGAATGTCATCCACAAGGGTACGATAATGGATCCAATATGAGTGGCTCATATAAAGGTGCTGAAGCTCGTATTTTGCAAATCAATCCACTGGCAATATTTCCCCCTTGTGCATGTCATAGTTTAAATTTGTGTGGTGTTCATGCAGCAGAATCTTGTCCTGAGGTTGTAACGTTTTTTGGTACGGTACAAAAATTATACAATATTTTTAGCAGTAGCCCTCAAAGATGGGAAATATTAAAAAATAATACTGGACGTTCATTGCACTTTATGTCAAATACACGTTGGTTTGCTAGAATTGAATGTATTAAACCAATTGCTGAAAATATTCCTGCAATTAAAAGTGCCATAGATTCTGTTCTAGAATTAAACTTAACATGGGAAATTCGTTCAGATCTGAACGGAATAAAAAAATATATGGAATCGTTTGAATTCTTAGTAATGGCTAAAATTTTGTACAAAGTCCTTCAAGCTATAAATTATAGAAATATTGTTTTACAAGCTAGTGATGCGACAATTGATGTAGAAGTAGCGAATTTTTCAAGTCTTCTTGATGAATTACAAACAATAATAGATAGTTGGGAAACTCTCTTCAATAAATGTAAATTGTTTGGTTCATCTTTAGAGATAAATACAGATTTGGAAACAAAACGTAGTAAAAGGAAACAATGGGGGAACGAATTAGAAATGACACCAAGTGACAAATTCAGAACAAATGTTTTCAATGTTTTCTTAGATTGTATTATTGGAAATATTACAAGAAGATTTAATGCGGCTAAAGAAATTGATTCGTTATTCAATGTATTATGGTTATTTCATAACCTTAAAGATGAAGAGTCCGAAAAATTACAAAAAGTATATGAAAATGATATTGACGATAATCTTGGTGAAGAAATACTCCATTTGAAATCAATTTATGATGCCAATATACAAAAAAAATCTCTCTCGCCCATTGAGTTACTAAACATCATTAAAAAAATGAAACTGGATGTATTGTTTCCCAACATAATAATAGCAATAAGATTATTTTGTACGATCCCTGTAACCGTTGCTGAAGCAGAACGATCCTTTAGTGTTTTAAAAAGGATAAAAGATGTTTTGAGATCCACAATGTCACAACACCGATTGAATGATTTAGGAATGTTGTCGATTGAATCTGAAATGGCTAAGAAAATTGATTTTCAAGACGTAATTAATTTGTTTGATAGGTGCAAGGTTCGGATAGCAACATTTTAAAAAATAATTTGTTTTTTGTACTTTTTTTTTAATTTTAGTTGTAAACGTTTTCATTTTTGTAAGAGAATTATTGATGAATACATTGTTCCAATAACAATTAGAATATTTTGCGGTTTCCCGCTTCATTTATAAATGGCCCAAAGTCCGAGGGGAAATTTTTTTTCACGCTCTTGGCAGGGGCTCCCACAAGAAGTATATCACCGGGACCCCAGAAGTCCTCTCCGCGGCCCTGCCTGCAATATATTAAATATTTCTTCTTCCGTTATAGGCATGTCTTGATATATATAGAGCAAAGCCAAACCATTTAGCCGGTCTTCTACCGTGGTGCTTCTCAAATAGTTCTTTAAATATTTTAAAGTTGAAAATGACTTTTCAACCGTACTTGTTGTCACGGGAAGTGTGGCCAAGATTTTAAGCAATTTGAAAATGTTGGGAAATATTTCTTCACTGCATTCGCAGAGGTATTGCAAAACACTTGCATTTTTTTGTATTGGATTTAAACTGAACTTTGTTTGCCACAGTTCGTAATCGGCTATTAACATATTTATTGTGCAATTTAAATCGGTGTTATATTTTTGCAATAATATCTCTAAATTTGTGCTATACTCATGGTGACTAGTATTTGTATTTGATGGAATTAAAATATTAAATGCTTTCAATATTGCGTTGTGCTTCAGAAACCTTTCCTTTAATTGGGCTACTGTTGCGTCCAAAAATGGGATAAATAATGAAATGTGATAATATTCTTCCGGGTATTGAGAACTAATATTGCATCTGTGGATTTGTGGTTTATTTATGCGCCGAATTGAAATAGCATAGTTGGTATCTACCATTTCTCTCAATAATACTTCAGCTCTTTTGTATATTTCATTGAAAACAGTGACTGCTGATTTACGAAATTTCTCAAACTGTCCAACTACATCTTCGCAAATTTTATTGGCTGTTACAAGGTCAAGTGACTCAGTTTGCAATATTTTGCTTAGCGGTAGAGTGTAAGAAAATATTTTTTCCACAGTCAAAATTGATAAGAAAAAATTGGTACTTTTGATAGCACAGAGTAAAATATGTGCACCCGAAGACGATTCTTTGTCTTTCCAAGTTTCAATTTCTTCTAGGGCGAGAATAAGTAGATTAAGTAATTCAACCATTATCATAATTGAATCATGTCTTTCAACCCAACGTGTTGGACATAATTTTTTCAGTTTAGTTCGTTTTGCATCTGGGCATATATCAGAAATTTTCTTTTGAAGAACTGCATCTCTTTTCGGTGTATTCATGAAACTGTAACATTTTAGCAACACCCATACAATTTCTGATGTCCTGTATTTGACATACATCAGACAAAGCTAAATTTAACGAGCGTGAAGCACAATGAACGTATAATGCAAAAGGGTATAAATCCATTATTTTTGCTTGAACTCCGTTAAATCTGCCAGACATTGCTGCTGCGCCATCGTAGCCTTGTCCTTTTAAATAAGATAGATTTAACCCAATGCTACTCAAAAACTGCACCAATGTATTTGCCAGGCTTTTACTTGATGTGCTTACTACAGGCACAAACTGCAAAACGGACTCGTTAATTTTTTTGTCTTTGTCGATGAACCGTATGCAAGTAGAAAATTGGTCTTGCGTCGACATATCTGTAGTTTCATCGGCAAGCACAGAAAAACATTCACTTTGATTTGCCCTTTCGACAATAAATTTTAGTATTATTTGATTGCAGGCATTTATGATTTCATTCTGAATCTACCAAGACAAATAATTAGCATTTTTTGAAGAGGTTTCTAAATGTTCTTTAAGAGCCTGATCGCCTGATTCAAGACGAAATCTTATTAATTGACGATCCTTCTTGGCGTATTGTACTTTTGTCAATTTCATCAATATTCATATTAAAGGTGTCGTATCTCAATGTGCCCGAAGTGGAAAACCATTTCTACCACAAAACAAAAGGGTTTTTATTATTGGTGTTAGCTTTAAACGATTTTCCTTAGCCTGTTTGACCCTGCAAGTATCAATGAGGTCAATAACCGATTGCCGCTTTCCGTCAACAACCGTTTGCAAATCGTCTGCACGTAAAACTGAATATTTATGATAATTGGTAATTTGGTGTTTATTAAATGTTCTTGTTGCCCTACGCCAAGTCTTGAAAGGGTCTTTCACCAACTGAACAAGAGCTTCAGTTGCACGATCTGCAGGGTTGTTTGTAGCAAACAAGCAGCAATACTTGTAATAGACCGCGTCAATTGATTTGGAATAAACTAGCCATGGATAATTTAAAAGCCAAGAGTAATTGAATTTCCTCTTAAAATTTTCGTTCTGTATTTTGGTGCCAAGGAAACAAAAATTTGGTGGCGGTTTCCAAAAATTATTTAGATAGTAAATTTTCTCCTCGTCCTTGAGAATATTCAAATTCGAATGTCTGGACAGAACGTTGAGCACATCATTATCATTAACATTTCTATTCTGCAATCTTTTCGCTTTCACTTGATCTTAATTGTTTCATTGCAAAAAAATTTAATAAAATTGTTTGCTTTCTTTTACTCATCTTAATGCGTTATATGCATGAATGTTGAATGAATTAACTAATAAAGAATGAGAATATAATAAATTATGAATTTACTAGAAAATTGATAATAACTTACTTTTTAATTCATAATTTATTTTGCAATTTGTGTAAAGATGTTATCCTTATCGTAATGAATGAAAATGAATTGTTGATTGATATACATGCAGTAGTGTAGTAGTATTAGTAGTAGTAGCAGTCTCACTCTGTATTTAGATTAGCTTTTTGTGTATGTAGATGTGGATTGTGGATGTACCTTATACCTTAATGCGTCTTATGTGTTATTATACAAACGGACGAACAACGCGCATCCACATGACGAACTGCCGACTTCTAGGGTCCTAGGTGCCGTTGCCGATCGCGGGTTGCATGTCGCCCCTGTGCTCAGTCTCTCAATCTCAATCTGCTGAGCCTGCTGGCCTGCTTAAACCTGCTCCTGAGGTGTCTGTGCCTGCCAAAAGTAAAGGCCACATAGCACAAAGCACACGCTCGAGTTGCCGGTTTGCATCATACCACTTCTTCAGTTTCTAACAGATTATATGATCGAGTTTTTCGGATTTTTTATTTTGTTTTTTTGTTGGTCGAAGGGGTGCGCGGTAGCGTACCAGCGTACACCCTGATTGCGCCACTGCGATCGGTTCTGAAACTAACAAGCTTCATCATGTCTGTATAATTTTTGTCACGTTCATTATATTTTTATTAATTATTCTGATTAGTCTCTTGGCATAGAAGATAGTGTTATTGGGGTTCCTCATATTTGGATCTTTTTCAGCATACCCAATCCATCGCTCTGTATCTGTAAATGCAACATAACTGGTCTTGTGAGGATTCCCTGATTATTAACAATAATTTCAGCTTTCCCATGTTGAACGATTTAGTTAAAATACATTGTTTGAATAATTGAGAAAAAAATAGTAAAAAGATAGTAACTTCCAAAATTTTATTTGTTGCAAATCACAATTGATCGTAGAAAATTCGTAAATAAGTCAAAGTCTGAAATCCAATTAAACAATCACAAGATCATATTTTAATAAAACATTCACAAGTTCAAATTTAAAAACTGTAAGTTCTGAAGCAAAGATTAATATAGGATTCGATATGGTTTTCAAGGAAATAATACAGATTTACACAAATATGAGATTGTAGGTAGCGAAAGATTTGTTCACAAAGTTATAGATGTTGAAATGAAAATCACTGAGACATTAGTACAGGATGATCAAATCCTTTAACTATAGGTTAATCTGGATGAGAAAGAATCCAATTATAAAGTAGAAATCAAATAATAAAACTAGCGTAATGCTCCGTAAACCATAAATATACATGATGTAAAATAAAAAGGTCCTTAGGCTCATACACATATAAAAATGGTACTGCAGTGAAACTTTGTATTTACAGCAACTGAACTCTATAACTAAAAGTACAGCTTCATTTTTATATGTAACCACCTTCTGTTTCCAAGCATTTTGTCCAGCGATTTACCAGTGAAAAGAAATCAATTTTGAAGAAAATGGCATTCACTTAGTTAAAAAAATTTACTTTAGTCTCGTGAAATTCTTTTTTTGAACTAAATTCTTTGCCATCACATATGTTTTTTCAGTTATTAGAAAAGAAAAAAATTACTGAAAGACAACTCAGAATGGATTTGAAACTATTCCGAAGCCTTTTTTGCCGAATGTGTATACAGTTCGGTAAGAAGTGTGAACTTTCGCGTTGTCTTGGTTAATGGGCTCAATAGCGTCTCATCCTCCATTAAAATATTCTTTAAAATATTCTGTCTAAGAGCAAGAAATAGGGTCAGATTTTCTTGACATGCTTGTAGTGTTTTAATAAATTAATTTAAACACTAATAAATTAATTAAAATTAATTAATTAAATTAATTTTGGTTGATTAGATAAATTAATTGATTTTCTATTTTTTATTTTCAATACATTTAAATCTTTTCAATTGCATTTTATTTAATAGGTAATTCTATTAAAATGGTGTCAGAAGTGGGATAGAATATGTCACCTGAGGCTCAATGACCATTTGCGAATGCAGCTCAGCCCAGGAAGTTGTTAATACGCAACCATTTTCATTTAATGAAAATTATGAAGCTTCTCCAGCCATGAAAATAAAGTTGACTTTTAGCTATTAAATGGCACATAATTTATCTAAAAATCATTTTTGTTTATTTTTAATTGTTAATTCTGTAAAATACATTTGCTTGAGTAATTTCTGTTTCAAATTAGAAAATAGCAAGGAAAATAAACGAAATGCTACAAGACAAAAATTGATTAAAAATATTGCATAGTATTCATCATTTATTTATTATTTTAATTGTAATCTCCCCCCCCCCTAAGTATGGAATATCATTTTGGTGAAATTTGATGTTTTTGATTAGTTGAATTTTAAATTATATTTTCAACTTTCGGAATTCTGTATATTTGACTTGGATTAATGTAAAAAATTAAACACATTTGACTTCTTCATACTCTTTTCTTCCCATTTAATGCACTTATTCAGTTTGATGGTTTGACCTAAACTCTGTGTAGATGATCTCAACAACTTCTGAAGCAATTCCACTGTTGACATTGCCATTCAATTTTCTCACAATCAGCATTCCGTCAGCTCTCAAATAATCTCCTATAAATCTCTTTATGATGTGTCTTTCTTCCTTCACATACACATTTCTTCTCTTCAATAAATCCTTGATCATATGAAATTGTGATCCTAGCCTCATAGCTTGGATCAAGTATTTGACAATGCTCCAAATAGTTACAATCGACACAGCCAAAGTAGACATGAATAAAAATATGTATATTTTAGAGTTGATCATGTTGATTGTTAAATTGCATTGTCCCACGTAAGCATTTTCCTTTCCGATCCCGACACCAGAAGGGAAATAGCAATATCCGACTAGCGGGAAACTCAATTCAATCGCCTCGTGAAAACTGAATGATGAAACATTTCTCCATTGAAATAATGAATTAATCTTGACCAATTGAATGATTGCGTTTGTCGCATAAATTATCTTGAAAATAATGAACAATGCAAATAATCTTTTCCCAGTGAATCTGATATCAAACTTTCCAAATATTGCATTCCTCATTCTCGAGAACAAACTAGAAGAGTTATCGGAATGGTTTCCGACTGCAATAGTTTGTCGTATTCCATTTGCGACACTGTTTATTACTACGCTACGGTTTTTACTGTCAAAATCCGACGAAATCGAGCTGGCAGTTTCAATCATCGAGTTGAAATCCACACCAAACATTGAAAAACTGACCGTTTTCCACAACCTATATGGGAGATAAAAGAAAAGACACTGTAGAGCTAATATGACTGGAATCCATTGATAATAATTTATTTTTTTGCTTTCTTTATGCGCTCTCCAATCAAAATGATTATTCGGGAATCCTTCAGATTTATCCAATGAATATGTTCCATTAATCCAACAGAAATTTTCAAAAACACTCATGAATCCTTTGGCATTGTCCTTGGGAGTTGAAGCGACAAAACAACTGATAGGAGAGAGAATAACGGATTTTGAAAATATGAGAGTCGCAAAGAAAGCTAAAAATAAAAAGCTGTATAAGCAGCTCATTTTCTCTGATTTTCCCTCAAATCCGACATAGGAAAATATTTTGAAGTTATTCGATAATTCGAGGAAATCTTTACTGAAATTGTCAGACATGTGAATAAATTAAATGATTTCTTTAGGAAAGGCATTTTGTTTTAATAGTGATAAATGAGATCATATTTATATGAAATTGCGGAACTATTTTATCTTGTTAATATTTAAAATTTAAAAATATAATTGCTTATTTGTTGATAAAATTAAAAAAGTAAAATCACTATTATATCAAAATTTTTATCATATTGTCTGGATCAAATATTTACAATAAAATTTAAAGACAATTAAAATCAATGGAAAATCACAAATCAATTTAAAATTTTTCCTTTTTATAGAAAGCAGTTCATGCCTTTTCAGGTCAGCAGTGAAAGCATTTAAAAGACGCCCACAAAAAATTATTGCTAAGCACTGTTCAAATGTTTTCTGCATTTTACGAAAGAACTTTAGCATACGTTTAGTAATATATTAAAGCAGCTCGAAATATATATATATATATATATATATATAGTTCTCTTTAATTGCACCTCATATTTCAACGCAACATCTATATCCTTTGTTAACTAAATTATTAATATTCATTTTAAATAAAATCTTAAGGAACCTTTAAAATCTCTGTCAAAAATAAACAGCAATTTCATAATTTGACCAGTTTGCAATCAACATCCCATTTCCGAATTTATTTACAGACAAAAAAACATGTAATGAACACTGACTCGAATTAAAATATAATGGTGAAAAATATTCATTTACTTGGTAAGAGTTGCTGGTATTTACCCCGAAGGATGTTTGTAAGAAATAGAAAAAACGAGTTGAGTAATCCATTATTTACTTACTATTACCTTATTTAATTTCCGTAAGTTTTATCACTGAATCCCAATTTGGAACAATAAATATGGTTTTAAATTTAGTAATACTAAAATATGACTTTATTGTAATAACGTTGATTGAAAACGGCTTATATACTGATCATTGCAAATCAGATGATGATTTATTATAAATCATTGCTTATTGATGCATCAACTGTTTTTTATACATGAAAACATGATTTGCAAATGCAAGTCCAATTAATAAATTGAATGCGTAGGAAAAATTTTATATGCTATAGTTATATTTCCATTTGAACAATTTTTAATGTTTGAGTAGAAGAGCTGGATCCCGCTGGCTTTAAGGCATGGATTCCAAAGTGTACGAACGAAGTAATAATTTACTTACCACCTTTTGATGATGAAATTTCAAACCTCGTGGACAGATATCGTAGTCTATATCGGAAAGTGCAAAAACGATAACATGGAAAAATACCCAACTAATATTAATGTGAAAATTGCTATGACTGTTTTGAATGGTTTTATGTAGCTTTATAATGTAAAATTCTGATAAATTGATGTTAAATTTTTTTTTAAATATTTAATATTAATTTTAAATTTTTACTATACATATAAAGCGGCGGATACTTTAGTAGAAATTTTTAATATTTGTATAGAATTTTAAAATTAGTGTAAAAGTATTTATTGGTGTTGGATTTCATTTGTAAATCCTCCCTCGTGATTACTTTTCATTAGTTTAACAATGGTACTTTTACCGGACTCTTCAGCCCCTGGATAAAAGTTATTCATGATGAGAGCCTCAAAAATATCCTAGTCAGTTTGATCAATAATTGAATCTACCAAATGTAGGATATATTCATAGGGAACATTTCTAAGTTTAAATATTTTCCGGATGCAATTCAATAGTTGGCCTTTGTTGTTGACACAGCTTTGCTAATGCATACTGCTCATGAAACGAATGTGCCCTGAAAACAGTTCCGCAACCACCTTGTGCGATTTTATCATCTATAACAACTGATTAATTTGTATTTCTGCAAATTTCCTCATTTTCAATCACTCCATATATTGTTTTATTCATTATATTGAGAGAAAATAAATCAAATTTTATCCAGTTAAATTTAATTGTAAAATAATTCAAACTACAAATCATCAAAAACATTGACAACAAGTTTGACAATGATTCCGCCAAAAAATTAAACAACACTACCTCGAATAAACAACATTTCAAAAAAAGTAAACTTTACATAAAAAATAAACCCAATTCAAGATTCAACAACCTTGTGCGATTTTATAATTCATAACAACTGATTCATTTATATTTCTGCAAATTAATCAATACTATTTTGGCTGAGTCTTTTTACCTGATAATGACACCTAATCTGTCAGAATAATTCGAAAAACGAGAATTTCAATAGCGATTTCTTATATTAAAATCGTTGCCAAGCTCATTTTATTATTTGTAATACGCATAATTTTCTTCAATATATTTTATGAGTAGTATTTTAAGAATTACTTCACAATAACAACAGTCAATTCACGATAACGAGTCCGTTGCGAATAAACTGTACATAAGGAATCATACATTAAGGACGTTCCCTAAGAAAAGGATAGGGATAAGGACTTCGCAAAATGGACACTATTGAGGGGGGGTTCAAAAGCTTAGGACATCTCCAACAGCATTGGTAGTTTAAAATTTTTGTTAGGGTTGTGCATTGATTCGCTTGGTGAGTACCTTTGTGTGATTTATTAAATAAAAATAATATAAATTACTAATAAGTCGTAAAATAACTAGAAATAGTTAGTCTAATTTTAGTATATAAACAATACTAAAAATAATAAATAGTAATTTAAATAATAATTAGATTGAATTCTAAAATTTGGTATAAAAGGAGTGAGTGACAGTTTAAAGGAGAGAAAATATTAAATTTTAATCTACGAACAGATTACTGAAAAACAGAATAAAATTTGTAGCAGAATGCACAAAATAGCCAAATCAATTTAAGAGAATATATAGCAACAGATTACAAAAAGTGACATTGCAGAGTAATTAGACTAGTTAAGTTAAAGATAAACCGAGATTTTTGAAAAATAATCGAGAAGAATAAAATTGGAAAAAACGAACCAAAAGCAAAGTCGTATTGAGACGACATAGTAATAAAAAAAACATTCTGAGCCACACCAGAAACCGAATTATTGTAATTTATCAAGAATTTTTTTTTTGTTCAAATAGTAAACAATAAATTTCTTACTACTTTGCCTTAATAACCATATTGGGAAAGACAGAAGCTGATCACCAGTTCGTCAGACTGATTGTTCAGTTGTAACAATCTTAGCAAAGTTTAAACTTTAAAGCATCAGTTTTCTAAGGAACTGCTTTGCTATTTTTATTGGTTTAATATTCAGAGGGTAGTCATATTTAGGATAAACGTTATCACCAACTTTCTGGGTGATAATCGATCGCGCAATAAACTCTCGGGAAACACTCGTCTTATTCCTTTCTTAATAGAACGGAGCTTCTGATCTATTAGAATACAGCTTTCAATATCTTTCAATATCTCGAGGACAGTTCGCAATAACCGATATTCTTGCTTTAGTTTAGCAGTCATTTTTTGAATTTTCTTTGTAACGAAAATAATCTATATTTGTATTTATATCTATATAATTTTATATGGCATTTATTGTTGGAATTTGCGTAACTTTTATGACATATTTACAATGAGAGCTTAAAATTATTCCAAGATCACTAAGAGCCAGAAAATAGGAAATCAATAATAGACTCACCGAAGCCCTAAAATAAGTATCAATCGATAAATGATTAAAAATAAAATATATATGAAACGCAACATAACGATAAAAGCGTATTAAAACAATGACAACATTTACAGATCCCAATAGATATAAATGCGATTGACGAATGGATTTTGCAAACACATCTAGTACAACAAACGCACATTTTTTGTAAGGATTTCCTGGATTTGCACCATGAGAGATTTTATAAATGCTCCATCTGTCATCTTGGAACTTTCAAAATCCAATCTCCAAACTATAATGGCTATTGTCTTTGGAAGACAACATGACAATTTGTAACAGGAGTCAAATGAATTCTAAAGATATCAATCAATCTCAATTAAAACTAGAAGAATTTCTTCAAAAACCTTAGAAGGTACCAAAGTATTTAATGAGAACTTATATAAGCGTTTCGATCTTAAAATATATATCAAAAGATTCATTAAATCTTCATTTATTATAGGCCGAGATATCGATAAAGTTTCAAGACTAGAATAATGGAAATATAAAATTATTATTCAAATATCAAATGGAACTTGGTTAATGTCGACAGACCAGACATGTCAGACATTGAGATCGACCGGCTAAAATACAGAGTCATGTGTGTAATTTGGCTGAGGGGCATATATTCCTAAATTATATTCAAATATACAAAATTTTGTCAACTAGTTTATTCCATAAAATGATAAAATTAAAAGCCACTTCATTTAAACAAAATGTAAACAATACTCACGATATAATTGCAGCCTGGTGTTGGGGTTGCTTGATCGCAGGTGAAATTTGCAATTAACACTTATTGATCAAAAAATCGACTAGCAAATTACAATGGGAAGAATAACTCAATATCAGAACAATCAGTATTAAGACCTTTCGAGAGGAAAAGCACTTGCAATATACTTTGGAACCCACAAACACTTGATTGCTGTGTCTTGTTTCAACACTTGATAAAATCGATTTAGTTGCTTTCTTTGCTTACTTCTTTCTTCTTTAATTGTCTCAGTTCACTGATTATATTTTGATTACTCCTTGTCCCCTGTTTGTACTGTTTTAGCTTACTTTTTCTTTGTTAACTTTATAATTTCGTTTTTAATTTTTTTTTCCACAACTTCAGTCTCTGTTTTTCGTTGAATTTCCTTTTATAGCCTATATCTAATGGCACTTAGTGATAATGTCTTAAAGTTTGATACCTTTTCCACACATTTTGTTTGATATATTACAATTCTTTAACTATTTCTGACAGTAGTCGAGCTATGTAATATTTTGAAGACGCCAGTGATTCATTTTCCATATATGGGAATCAGTTGTCGAGATGTTAAATAAATTTCGATTTTGTTTTTGTTTTGTCTTAACTTTGTACTTTTTTTAAATTAAAAATGACCTTTTATTATTTGATTTTCTCTATTCTTTACCATTTCTTTTTAGTTTTTGACTTTTTCCATTCACTTCTACTTTCTAAAATTGTGGAGCAATACCCTTTTGATTAACACCTTTTCTTACTACTATTTTATTCAATTTAAGATTATTTATTTAAATTTTATAATTTGGACATCTTCTACACTTGTGATAATTAGCAAAATTTGTTATATTTATAAATTAGGAATTTTTTGATATTCCAAAAAATGTTTAAAATCAAATTATCTCATTCATTTTCATTATTAAAAATATCAAATATTCAACAAAATTTTCGATTTTTTGAAAAATCACTCGGATTTTAGAAATTGTTGAGTTGGTTGATAAGTAGGTAGCAACCCTTCCCTCCCACATAGGCCTAAATCAGTGATTCTCAAAGTGAACGATAACACATGGAAGTAGACGTTTAGCCGCATGGGAACTGCGCATTACAGACGTTTCAATGGAATATATTGTTTCCTTTCGTTTGTGATAGAAATTTGCTTCGTTGCTATAACAAGAACATAGGAGCACTGATCCAGTGATTTTCAAAATTAGGAAGCGGCTGGTTTTTATAAAAACACGTTATATTATTAAAAAATAAATGCTTTGATTTAATATTTGGAAAAAATAGTACGGACAAATCAGGATGAAATATTATAGCTGTTTAAATAGATAAACAAGTTTTATTTTTCAGTTATAAAAACTGTAATGGGTAATGCAGTAGATCCGTTCCATAATTTTCGAAAATCACATAAAATATATATAATTAAGAGTTAGTAGGTAGTTAGGGGCTTTCTGCGCCCACACAAAAGTCCCAGTAGCGCCTCCCCGGATTAAATTACGTAATTATTACGGATTAATCTTGATTATATAATTATGTAATCAAGATAATTGATTTTGTGTATGTTTATTTTTTTAATTTATTTTAGAATTTTTTGAAATTATTTTTGGCGCAAATTTTTTTGAAATATTTTTTATTGATATTATTTTTCATCCACTAAATTTTTCCGGTCACATTTTTAACTCTTGATAGAAAACCTAAAATAAAGTTGGCTTAAATCACCTATCAATTAAATAGTCTAAAATAAAAATTGGCTTGAATCGCCTACGGTTAAAACGGTCACACTATAGTCAGGGGTACTTTTGACTCTCGATAAAAAAGCCTAAACTAAAATTGGCCTAAATCGTCTAACGATTAAATAACCTACGATAAAAATTGGCTTGAATCGCCTATACAAAAAAATCTAAAAAATATTTCTTTGATTAAAGACTAAAAATATTTTATCGATTAAAAAGCCTAAAATAAAAATAGGTTCAAATCGCATACGATGGTCCCACTATAGTCAGAAATATTTTTTATTCACGATAAGTTAAAATTAAAGTACTTAAGTACATTAAGATACATTTGAGTATATTGAAGTAAATTAAAGTACCTGGAGTAAAGTATGGTAAGTTAGGTAGTAATTTTTTAAAATTAAATAGAGACAAAAGGTAAGTTTCATAACGTAAGATTTTTTAAAGTTAGATAGTCGACAAAATTACACGATATAATTTTTTAAATAAAACTTTTAGTATAGTTTAATCGATCAATTTTTATACATGTTTTTTAAAGATGAAATTGTCAATAAGTTTTTTCAAAAAAATTTTCGGTGAATTTTATTAAATTGAATTTTTGATTAAAGTTTGGGTCTCGTTGTTATACAGTAGTCCTTAATAATAATAATCATTATAACAATAATAAACTCATAAAATATATGAAAAGTTGAATAACTTTATATCAAATTCTGAATACCAATAACCCATACACACTAACAATCCAGTGCCCATGTACGGTATACCAATGACGGAATACTGTACAACATTAACTATATACATACTATGTATTGAATAATTGAATACCTTATTCGCTATTTTTATAAAAATTCCCCATTTAGATAATATATATTCCTTTAGAAATCTATATTCAACCGACTCAACCCCTAAAAAATATTAAAACTCACTATATACTCAATATGTCACCAATAACTATTTACTGAACCAATAAATATTAATGTTAGATTACTGACCAACAGATTTTAAATAAAACACTTAAATATTTAAACAAAGTAATACAATTTCAATTATAAATGTTATTAATAAAAACCTTATTCACTCTCTCTTACACCTAATTACTGTCTCCAAATTGATAATTATTTGGTTGCTTAGTTACCTGGTTGTTATCAAGCGACTATTAATCAAATTCATTGAAGCTCAATTCATTGTTATATTTTCTCTGAATAAAAAATTATTGTCTTGTTTTTAATGTTTTGAAATTATTTTGTAAAAGGTAATAGTTTTGTTAAAAAACTTAAAAATTTTTACTACTATTTTTGTATTATTTTTAATTGTATCCAACAATGAACAATTATTAAAAATAATTTTCTATGGAAATCTTATCCAAGATGAATGCCAACATTTTATTAAATTTTAACATGTCACTAAGTCTAAGATAATTCTATTAACTGCTAACACCTCAAAAAAATTAACACATTTTCTCTATTCTTTTCACTACAACTCTTATTGTTTACAGAATGATAAATTAATTAATGTGTATAATTGGTTGTTAATCTAATTGCTTATGAAAAGTAACTTGATTAGAAAAATATTCTTAAATTAATTTTGCAAAACTTAAAATATATTACTTTCATAGTACTTGAAATAAATTTTCATATATTTATTGAAAATAATTTGACTTTAAAAATTAAATTCCTAAAGATCTTTGAATAAAATTGATAGATAAGATAATTAATATCTACCACATTACCAAAAAATCAAATAATTACCAACCACTTATTAATAATAATTTCTGACAGTGTTAATACCATGCTTCAACACATAAAAAGATTCTTGTGTACTGATAAGTACTGAATATCCAAATTTTATACGACAAATGTGTGTGATTGATGATTGCCTATTAGCTTTTGTAGAAATAATTATTCTTTAAATTGTGATTAAATAATTGTCTGATGAATAAATTTCGATTAGATCCCCTTAAATGATCATAAATTATCTTCATAACCAATAATTTCCACTCTCAGCTACATTCATTATTTTCATAAAAATCACAGAATAAATTTCTTGAAATCCACTTAAAAGATCATAAATGCATCTCATGACCAATCATTTCCTTTAAAATAAATTAAAATTTACTCTCAACCAATCATTTCTCTTTAAATTACTATATTTCCACTCATAAAATTTACCCACATATTGATATCTATCCGAAAAAATCCACCTAAAATATTATAAATTCTTCCTCTATGCTCTACATTTAGAAAATATTTACTCTTTGAACACAGATATTCAACCAACTCAATCCCTTTAAAAATATCAACAAACTTGTTCTTAATCGATTATTTGTCTTTAAAAAAAAATTTACTCTCAACCAATCATTTCTCTTTAAATGTTAATATTCCAAACTATATTCAATATTTTTCATAAAAATCATCAATATTTCCATAATCTTTAGCTTTAAATAACAATTTTCAACCAACTCAACCACCTTAAAAATATCAATAAAATTACTCTTAATCGATTATTTCTCTTTAAAATATTATAAATTCCCCTTAAAATAAAATTTACTCTCAACCAATCATTTCTCTTCAAATGTCAATATTCCAAACTAATTTAATCTATGTGGGAAACATAGACTTTATTTGATTTTAGTTATTTTTGATGAATTTTTTATTTGCTTGAATTTGTTGCCAGAATGAAATTGTGATGATTTTTGATGGAAAAAGTTGGGTATCGATACTTGAAAGAAAAATTATTTTTATTGGTAAAATTTAGATTTTTATGATAGTTTAAGGGAATTCAATCGATTTAATACATATGGTAAATATGATCCGAATGATAGATTTTTAAGGAGTTGGTTGAATATAGAATTCTAAAAGAATAAATATTATCAATTTTGTAGGTTTTTACGAAAAATATGTATATTGTTGGTGCAGTGGGGGGAAATGTCATTTGAAGGGGAATGATTGGTTAAAAGTTTTATGACATTTTAAGGGGATTGAGTCGATTGAATATTGTTATTTAAATGGTAAATATTATCTAAATGTGGATTTTTATGAAAAAATAATGAATTAAAATGGGAAATATTGTCATTTGAATAGAAATGATTGGATGAAGTTAATTTAATTTTTTTAAAGGAATCTATTTGGATTGATATCGATATAAGTGGGTGAAAAGATGGTCGAAATAATGTTATTTAATGAGAATTAATTGGTTGAGAGTAAATTTTATTTTAAAGGGAAATGATTGGTTCAGAGTGGAATTTATGATATATTTAGGGGAAGTAATCGAATAAGAACAAGTTTATTGAAAATTTTAAGGGGGTTGAGTCGGTTGAAAATTGTTATTTAAAGGTAAAGATTATGGAAATATTGATGATTTTACTGATAAAAAGTTAGCAAGTAGATTAGGTTGCCTTTATTTAACACAAATGTCTGAAGAATTCTTTTGACAGTAATTAAAATGAATATAAAAATCTAGTCTACTAAAATAAAAATATATGAACGACAATGAATAAATTAGTTATAAAAATTAATGTCATAAATCTTTGAGTAATGGTTTATTGAGTTACCAGATTTATGAACTGTTGCAAAATATCACTACATTTATATTGAATATTCGTGCAATATCTCCCAGATATGTAACTGAATCTCGGTTGTTATAATCGGCGACACTTGTGTGAAGTATTTCATTGATGCGAATATATGACATCATCTGCGGGAATAAATGCAGAAGCAAGAAGACGCTAGACAACAAGCGAAATATCCGGTTCATCTTTGTAACGTTCCGAAAAACCTTCCGACAGTAGTTTCCTCCAAACGCACTGCCTAAATTGAAACACATGAATCCAGTTATTGATGCTGTAGGCAATGTATTCTGAAAGGCTCGAATTCAAGTCATGCCTTGAACGTTCCTTTTTCACAACGCCACAGCTTCTTACCATCACTACATCGGTGTTCTTGTTAAACAAATAACCTTGTACTACCAGCTTTCGATTTCCTTTTTGAAATGTAACAAATTCTAGCATGGGTTAAAACTATAAAATGATAATAATAAATCTAATAGTAAATATTATTAATTAATAAACTTCTAAATGTTATTTGAAGGATTTTAAAAAGTTCATTAGTTTTCAATATTTTAAACAATATCTTTTTTCTAATTAATAGTGAGTTCATAATTTAGTAAAATAAACATTATATTTTTAACTAGTAAATATTATTAATTAATAAAATTTTCCAATAATGATATTCCATATAAATTATTGAGTTATAAATTATTGAGTATTCGAGTTAGGTCATATATTAATATACTTAAAAAACGTGAGGAAGTAGTATCATATTGTCCAATACCATTTTGTCCGGCCACTTTTATGGTTCTATTAGTAATAATAATTATAAAATTTAAATAAAATTTTATGATTAATTTTTAGTATTTATATTATTAATAAAAGCCAATAAATTTGATTAGACGTACTTTAAACATTAATAAAGCGGGGGCAGCTGAGAAAAATGCTTATAACGGCAGGCTGACCTGAAAAAGTTTGAGAACCACTGGTCTAGATGAAAAGTGCTGAACAGCGGTATTTTTGGCTCTGGAATAAAAATATACTTAACCCTTTAGGTACCGGCGTAAACTAAATGTCAAAGCAATTTTCTCCGAAATTATAAGGCACATATCAAAAGTTTTATATAGTTTTTTTATATTTAAAGTTTTTTTGCTTATAAAAACGAACGTTTTGAGATATAAAACAAATTTTTATCATATTGTGATCGTCAGATAATTGAGTTACAATGTTAAAAATAAGCCTTTTTTCAAAGTGAAATAAAACATTGAAGTTGAATGAAACAATAGAACAACTATCGATCATATATATTGGTAGAAAACCTCATAGAAAATCTAAGTTTTTCAAAATAGTAAAACCTACCATTGAAAAATTTTGAATTTTTTTCTTATAAATTTGAATAATTTAGAAATTTCTGAACCGAATTTGCAAATGTCCACGGTATGTCACATTTACAAGATGAAAAATACACAAAAATTTAGCATTTTGAAATTTTTTTAGAAAATATTAGAACGTTCTAGAAAATCTTGGAATCATCAAGAAAATTATAGTTTATCACATAATATTCCAGAATCTAATAGAAAATTTTAGAATGTTCCAGAAGAAATAACTTGTTATAAATAATCATCAATAAATCATTTGTTATCAAATATTTTATTAGTTATCATCAATAAATAAAAGTTCTTTGCATTTGTAATAAGTGAATTTTGATTCAGTGCTTTCTTATATATTCTATCAAAGTAATTCTTGTCAAACTATCCTATTCCAGTTATTATTCAGAATAATCAACTATTTTAGAATTTTTATAAGATTTTTAATCCAAAGGATTTTTCAAATTTTTTAAATTTGTAAAATTATAATCATGAATTAATCCTCCAAATAAATTTTCTTTGGTTGAAAAAATAATTCGGGACTCAAAGGGTTAATTGCCTATCGTTAATAAGCCTAGAATTTCAGCTCATTAAAAATGTAAATATTTTTAAATTTGGACTCGGCATTTTCGAAAGGCTACCACAATGTTCTCTGATTATTTTTAGTCGAATAGGATTTTATGACCTCGATAATAAATATGTAAAATTATTAAATTAAAGTAAATTAAAATGCCTAAAGTAAATCATCTTTGAAAGAATAGATTTGAAAATAATGGATCAGTGTTCCTATATTCTTTTTTAAACAATTACGCAAATTTGTATCACAAACGAAAGGAAACGATATATTCCATTGAAACGTCTGGGGCTAAACATCTAACTCCATGTGTTGTCGTTCACTTTGAGAATCACTGATTTAGGGCGAAGTGGGAGGGGAGAGTTGCTAACTACTTACTAACCAACTCAAAAATTGCTGAAATCCGAGTGATTTTTCAAAAAAAATCGAAAATTTTGTTGAGTATTTGATTTTTTTTCATAATAAAAATGAATGAGATAATTTCATTTTTGACAATTATTCCAACAACAGACTCATCAAAGAAATGTTCAAAAAGAATTATAAAATTGATTTATAAATTATTGGAATTAATATATTATTGGAATTAATATAAATTATTGAAATTCATTAATTATTAGAATTGATATAAATTATTGGAATTAATATAAATTATTGGAATTAATATAAATTATTGAAATTGATATAAATTATTGGAATTAATATAAAATATTGGAATTAATATAAATTATTGGAATATATATAGTAATAGAAAACCAAGTCTTACAATACTTGAGACCAAGCTCCAATCCCCACAGTATAGCTTTCTCAAATTCGGTGCGAGTACTTCATTACTTTGTACAATATTACATATATTTTGAATATTTTTCAACTTCTAAACTGTTTTTGTCAATGACAAAAAATTCAAAGTATTACCAGTTTTACAATCGAATTACTTGAAAATTTCTTTTTTGATACAGCTAAAGGTAGAAGATATTCACTGGTTATAGAGAGATTCTTTAATGATTTACAAGATGAGAGAATATCATTAATAGATAGTTGAGGACTAAATGTCAAATTCTGACTAGATTATAAGGCTAGAAACAACTAACGGCGCTATCATCATTACGGAGCCATTAAATTTAATTGAGAATTATCCAATGACAAATAATCAGGATAAATTTTTAATCGAGATATAAAAGACAATAAAAATTCCATTCCAAATGATTCTTGAAAATCAATGTGAAAAGTGATCTTTTTCACATTTTTCGTGCGAAAAAAATTCCACATATTTTCAAGTCCGGTTACGGAATTCGGATTAATAACCAATTTTTGCCACTGATAAGAAAAATGTTAATATCTTGTTAGTTGGAATATAAGTACATTAAAACAATGTATAAACAGTCAATTGATCAATAATATGCACTTGAAAATCAATAAATGACGAATTGGATTAAGAAAATAATTATATTAAAATAACACTATTAGGCATAAAAAATACATGATTCGATAAACTCGAACTTATATTACAGGAACTTTTTTTTGGTTTTCACCTCTTATTGTTTTTCATTATGTAATGACATAAAGAATTTTTTATTGTTTGACTATGAATTAATAATGATATTGATGTTTTATTGATATTCACAGATTTTCGGCACGTTTTTCAAGTGATTTAGATCATTATTTATGATAAATGATTATTTTTTTATATTTCATATTGATCTTATTGGTTAATAAAATTAAAATTGAGTTTTAGATTTTAACTTTAGATCTAAATTCCAAATTTTGAATTTTAAAAAACTTATTTTTGGTTCGAATTTTATTAATTTATGTTAGTTGGATATTGATGGATAAGTTGTTTTAAATGAACGATTCTGCATTTAATCTTTGTAATGTGTTTTTAAATGAGTTTTGTATTATTTGGCATTTTGTTTCCTGTAAGAATGGTGCTGATTCATGTGCTTTTTCCCAGTGTTCGTGATAATTACTGGTTTTATTTTTGATATGTTCATTGAGTCATGTTATGAATGTTCTCTGTGTTTTAAGAATATACACTGCGTTGCACCTTTTTGTGACCATTTATCATAAATATAATAAATAATTATCTAAATAACTTGAAAAAAAGCTTTGCCGAAAATTTGTGAATATCAATAAAACATCAATATCATTACTGATTCATAGTCAAACAATAAAAAATTCTTGATGTCATATTTTTATATGGTTAAAGGAGACATTTTAAAATTCCAGTAAGTTCATAATCAAAAAAACAACCAGTGAAATAGGATACCTCAATTAAAATGAAAAAATTTCTATGAAAATTGGTCCAAACATATGCAAAATATATTGATTATCGCGGAAAACGTTTTTAAAAAACAATAAATCATTTTCGATTATAAATATTTGGTTTCTTTATTATTCCAGATACATAAATAATATCCTATAAAACGGATTAGAAAGCTTGATGCATCTAGTTTTTTGATCTTTACAAGTTTTATTTAGTATGTGTTTGCAAGATAACTTATATTAACCGCTGCAGCGAAGACAAAAAGTTAATTTTAGCTTTACACTCGAACACCTTAATTAAGCAAATTTCTTTGATTTCCATTCTTCGAACTACTTGTTAAGTTGCTCTCATTGTCCAATGTTGGTACGGAAAAACTAAGATGAAAGGTGAAAGTCGCAAAGTCCTTCGTTTCTGAAAAAATTACCTAAATAATGTGCAATAAATATTATCCAGCTGACACTCTGAAATTAATTCTGCAAGATTCTCTTTGACTTTCGATTAATTCACAGCCGTATATGAAAAAAGTTTATCCTAACTTTTTCTGATTTTAACACCATTCAGGTGATACATGTCACAGTGACGACTGCGGAATATTACACTACTATATTTTGCCAAGAAGGTTACCAGTAACATTTGTGCTAAACAAGTTTTGGTTCAAAATCCAGTTGTTTTCATGTGACACACTTAGATTTATTCTTTTGGAATTTCATGATTTTATGATTACTTTATTACAGTAATATAAAATTAATGTAGTTAATGTGGGGTTGTGATTAAGTCGATTAAAAATTAGGAAATTTGTCGTTAATATATAAATAGACAAAAAACGAATGTTTGTCATCAAATATTCTTTAATTATTTGAAATCAATAAAAAAATTAAACGAATCAGATAAGCTTATATATTTATTATTATTATTATTATTATTAAGTTTATATATTTCAGGGTATTTCAAAGGTGGAATTTCTTACTTACCGTGAATATTCATTACATTACATTGAAACTAGTAGACATTAAAGTTTACAAACATAAGCACATTCTAATTTACTGAATAAAGTGAAAAATAGTCAGCAATTTATTTCTTGTAATGCAATATTCAATTTCATGCTTGTTCACGGCCTTTGATCCAAAATGCGATTACTTGTTCAGTCACTTCATAGTATTCATTTGAGCAGTCATATATAGTATTGCAGTGGCGTTGTTACTGCCTTCTCTTTCTGAATTTTCTCTAACCTCTAAAAATGTTGTTTCCATTATGTCTTCATTGTTCATATTTCCACGAACATCCCAGCATTAATATTTGAAATGACTATTTCTCGAACACTGTCTGCATTTAACATTCAGCTCGTATGTTTCCTTCCTGACACATCTAACATTTTTGAACTCGAAACTGTTTGTTTCACTTGCATTAACTGTTGAATTACGGATGATTTGGTATGTTAAAACCTGGTCTAGGTTTTAGAAATATGACTTTCGTGTATATCTTTCATGTATATATCTTTCGTGTAGCGAAGCCGATGATTACTCAACAGATAACTTCTTTCAGGATCTCCTTTTTCTATTGATATAACTTCTCTCAATTTTAATTCTTTTTTTTGTTTTTGAATCTTAAATTACATGTTGTATTAGAAACATCATTAACGCAGGCTTTGTTAACTTGTGCCACCGAATATTGTTAGCAAGTTTCCGAAAAATTCAGTGAACCTGTCATTTCTTTTTCTATATCGTAACACGACCATCCAAATCGATAGATAAATTCTTTCAAAAGATCAAATGCTTTACGAAAACAATCTTCCTACATAATATGATATTACTGGATCTCTTCATATTTTGTAATCAATTCTACGAAAAGATGCTTTTGTTATCGTTTCTTGAAATTCCGCAAGCTGTTGAGTTATTTTGAAGAATCATTATAACTCAAGAATGAATTCAAAATCTCCTTTCGGTTCTAATTGGTTTGGTGGTTTGATAAAATTCTGAAGTCCTATATTTATTCTGACAACAAACGTATACAAGTGAGTTTATTGGTTTTTTAATTATTGATACAGAATACAGAAACTCTCGAACAAAAAGATCAAACATCATAACAAACCTCTGATCTTGAAAGTACAATTTTGACATGGTATTACGTGGTATCTTCCTTACAATTATGACAAAAGATAAAAAATTCTACACAATGCGAATTTCTGGATTTATCCTTTTCAAGTGGTATTTTATTCGAAATGATTCTTTGTCGGAATGAAAATATATAAAATAGTAGAAGTAATATATTACCACACTTATTTTAAAACATGAGCATTGTGTTTAGGGATATTTGAGATATTTTTTAAAGTTTTTTTTAAAATTGAGTGATTTTTATTGAATTTTTTATTTTACTTTAAAAAACCAAATTTTGCCTAATAAAAATAATTATTATTTGTATTTACACTTACAAAAGTTGAATTGTTAAATAATGCAAAGAATAAATTTCTTAATTTTTAATGAAATTCTTTAAAATTAAATATATACAATCAATTTAATTATATATTTATCGATCAAATATTATAATTAAATTCCATAAGCATGAAATTGATAAATGTATATTTTATTGGAGTTAGCTAAAAATATATAAAATCAATTTTATCAAATCTTTATCAATCAAATATTAAAATTTAATTCCAAGCTAATAAATTGGTTACAAATTTTATATTATTTTAAACATTCAACTGATGAGAAGTTTTTATTTTCAAGTTATTAATTGAATAAAGAATTAGTATTTTGTGCATAAATAGTTTCACAGAGATTAATACATAGATTAAACTTTATTTTTATTAGATTTACAAGACTTAGTGTAAAATCTTTGAATTTTGTTATTAAAGGTTTCCACAATTTTATGAAGTTATCGACTCTAAAAATAATCGCTAATAAGTCAATCATTGGTTGATAATCAGCCAATTATGTCGTGATTGAAACAAAAGAGTTATAGCAGTTAAACAATCAAAAACAACAGACCACTTCATCAAATTCTAACGTTTATTGAAAAAACATCTAACCACTTGACTTCCATCGACTATGCATTTCAATACCCGACTGGAAAGTCGGCAATTCAATTTGTCTTGGGTACTCAAAATCGGTGACGATAAAATCTGTTCAAGAACTGAAAATGGCAAATTTAGCAAATTGAATTGCTTGTTTTTCATGTAGCTTTCTATTTTGATCAGACATTTTTGAGTTCCGAAATCTTGTTTACGTTGCTGAATAAAAAGAAAATGTGACTCGATGGAAGGCATAGAAATTGAATAGAAATTGATAAGGCAGGTAAAACATGAATAGTAAATGTAAATATAATGGGAAAAGTAGGGAATGTAGCAAAGTCAACAAAGGGATTCAGGGTGTAAATAAATGACTTTAATCAAGTCAGTCATTTTCAGTTACTATGGGCATGGGAATTCTAGATTCGAGAAAGTCTTCAGCTGTTAGGTATCATTCTATTAGCCTGATCCAATTTGAGATAGGAAAGAAGTAAATTACCTGCAATAGAAACGATTGTGTCAAAGTTTGGCAGGCAATAATGGATTAGAAAACAGCAGGCTTCATTTAGGGAGATAATCAAAATATGAGAGTCAGATTTGAATGTTTGTTATAGGATTGATGGTTAGACATAACAAGAATATGACGCAAGAATCTGTGGGACTTTGGTCCCATTGATGAGCATTATTCAATACCGGAGCATTAATTACTACAAAATTTGAAATTATATATTCACTGATCCTAACAAATTAATTCAAGGCATTCCAAAGCAAAATCAAGAAATTTTGCAAGGATGTTATACTTAATTGATCATTTCAATAAATAGTATTGATTACTGTGTTAATAATATTGTAGAACGGAATAGTGTCAACATTAATACATCAAATAATCAAGAATAATAATTAAAACAATAATGATAATAATAATAATAATAATAATAATAATAATAAAATAATAAAAATAATAATAATAATAAATAATAATAATAATAATAATAATAATAATAATAATAATAATAATAATAATAAAAATTAATAATAAATAATAATAATAATAATAATAAATAATAATAATAATAATAAATAATAAATAATATAATAAATAATAATAATAATAATAATAATAATAATAATAATATAATAATAATAATAATAATAATAATAATAATAATAATAATAATAAATAATAATAATAATAATAATAATAATAATAATAATAATAATAATAATAAATAAATAATAATAATAATAAATAATAATAATAATAATAAATAATAATAAATAATAATAATAATAATAATAATAATAATAATAAATAATAATAATAATAATAATAATAATAATAAATAATAATAATAATAATAATAATAATAATAATAATAATAATAATATAATAATAATAATAAATAATAATAATAATAATAATAATAATAATAAATAATAATAATAATAATAATAATAAATAATAATATAATAATAATAATAATAATAATAATAATAATAATAATATAATAATAATAATAATATATAATAATAATAATAATAATAAATAATAATTATAATAATGATAATAATAATAATAATAATAAATAATAATAATAATAAAATAATAATATAATAAATAATAATAATATTAATAATAAATAATAATAATAAATAATAATAATAAATAATAATAAATAACAATAATAAATAATAATAAATAATAATGATAATAATAATAAATAATAATAATAATAAAAAATAATAATAAATAATAATAATAGTAATAATAATAATAATAAATAATAATAATAAATAATAATAATAATAAATAATAATAATAAATAATAATTATAATAATAAATAATAATAATAATAAATAATAATAATAAATAATAATAATAATAGTAATAATAAATAATAATACTAACAATAATAATAATAATAATATTAATGATAATAACAATAATAATAATAATAATAATAATAATAATATAAAATTACCCTTAGTTTCACAATATTCGGAAAAGAAGTATTGATCTGTTGTACAACATTTGATCTGATAATCGATTGACAATTTTGTGCATTTGCGCGAGGCAGAAACAATCGGTTGGATGGAATAATTTTAAATCGATTTCTTATTGAAGATACCGGTACAACCGGAGTAAACTGAATAGTACGTCCAGAAACATCTTTAATTAATTTCACAGCTTTATCTAATGACTGAGAGTTTTGTTCATGCCTCGAATAATAGCTGGTAATCAAAGCATTTTTGAATTCTTCGCAACGGCTTGTATAGGCGGCAATTTCACCTTGATTACGATCAAAAGTAAAAAAGATAGCTGTACAAGGTTTCACATTGCGAACTCTGACCGGTATTAGAATCTCTCCCTTTTTCACAGTGATTCTCGAAGAGATAATTTCGCAAGGTTTATCATCTAGCATCATTCGACAGTCGGGATCGGAAAAGATTTTCGAGAATCTATCAATGTTGTCAAGCTAAGAAAGATTTCTAATTGTTTAAAGTTAAGAAAAGAAAAATAGTTTTACGCCAAATTTCAGACAAATAAAGTCTTCCTTAAGATCGTGTATCAAATTATCTTGATTGAGTTGGATTTGAACGAAATATTTCCATTTAGGAACAGCGGTGGAATTTGATTCTTTTTGGTTAGTGGGCTTTTTGTTGGATTTTAATTTTTTCCCATTGATAAAATGCTTTTGCATAAGAGCTTGCATTCTACAAAGTTTCACTATCGGTTCGAGTTTAGATTGGACAGTTTTGTCTGTATGCTTTACAATTTCCGGTTTTGTTTCTTGTAGATATAGCATTTGAATATCACAAAACAGATTTGGATATAAGAGATTGATGGTTTTTTGTAAAAGAAAACAGTTCTTAAAGGAATTTGGTTTAAAAGAGCAAGAAATTCAAAAAAAATACATAGATAAATAACAATAAAAATGATTTATCATGAAATCATATTAAAATTTTTACATCAATAAATGTGTTTCATTCATTAACAATAAGATTACTTAGGCGTATTCTTATCCTTATCAAATTATAAACTGAAATAATTAGGCCCATTATTTGAATAAATGTATAGAAAATCGATTTCAAAATATTATGGAAATAATTCAAAATAATGACAATGAATTAATTACAAGAAAGAGCCATTCAAACACATGTTTTACTATATAGTATACGAAAGAATGATGACACTAAATTTGTGTTGGTATTGACTTACTCAGAAGGTTTTATAGATTATAAGAGGGCGATAAGTAAGCAACTAGGAAATTTATATTCTAAGATTGTAACAAATTCGTGTAAGGTATGCAATATGTTTATTAATAAGTCTAAAACTGGGGTAGGATCGTTTTGGATCTCCTTTATCAATTTACATGTAATGGGTGCAGTGCTACATACATTGGAGACTTCCGTCATCTCTGTAATCTAGTTCTTGAATATTATCAACTGAACAATGTTATTGAGCACAATAAAATAGGCATGCCTGATTTTTAAATGTTATTGAAAATTTTTAATAATTATTTGCAACGTTTTATGATAAGAATTGAATATAAAAACGAATATACAAAATGCTGTGAATTGAAATGGTACGCATGTATTTCAACAATTTGATTTCAACGTGAATTGCTGTTTATTAAATTAAGTTAAATAATTTTTAACTTTTTTTTCTTTTTTGTAATATATAAATATATCATGTTGATTAGAAATAAAAGTTAGTAAAGTTTTAATTTAATATTGTAAATTACGGTAAAACTCTCAGTCAGAGATTTTTGGTAAATTCAATGTAAGCCAAATTATTTCAGTTAAAAATTATGTTTTAATCTGAATTTGCAGGTGATAATGCTCAAATAACTGTTTACCCGTCTTTTATTTGGTTAAAATGAGTCAAAAATATGAGGGTCAGCCTTTGAAATACCCAAATGAGCACGGTATTGGGATAAGATTGGATAACATGGGAAATATCGGCATCACTCATTGTACAATGGGTTACTTTATTGATTGATCGCTTTTGAATTCATGGCAAACCGTGAAGAAATGGTTCGAATGTTTGAAACATTGGATTTACCAGTTATGTATGTTGCAATTTAGGCAATTCTTTGTTTGCACAAGTCTGAGTACAACGGGTATCGTTCTGGATTCTGGAGATGGTCTATCATATACTGTGCCAATTTATGAAGTTTATGTCTTTCCTCATAATTTGCAGAATGGATTTTGCTTCAAGAAATTTGACAGGCGTTTGGATGAGAATTAAACACTGCACAATAGTTTCGAATTTTAAATGTCAATAATTCTTTTGTGATGATTTATAACTTCATGAATATATCAAAAAGTATATGAATGACAATTCGTGTATCAGTGTTTCTCAACCCCGAGTTTATGCCACACTTGATGAGTCAATGAGAATATTTTGAAGGACTATTTGTTAATAAATTTCTTATAACATATGTGAGGTATTGTTGGTAAGGTCTTAGGATTCAAAGATTAATGTTTTGAATATTTTTAAATAGTTTGAGTATGTTAAATGTGATAAATTGATTTTTTTTATGTTTTGAAAATGTTTTAAAATTTCAATATTATTTGTTATATTAAATCAAAATTTATAAAAATTAAATTTATAAAATGTTTTATTATTTTAACATTTTATTATAATAGAAATAAAAAGTTTAATATTTATAAAAAAATTTAGAAATTAATTAAAAATATTTAATTAAAAAAATTAATTTGTTTAAATTATATAAATAATTCATAATATTTTAGTTGGCTTTTGTGCCTGAAGATGACAATTAAACTGTCAAAATATATCGTACGACGAGTAATTGATTGGCGTTTTCTTTTAATAAAATCGTTGCTAAACTTATTAAATTATAATATAGATTTTAAATATATGACCTACTTAAAAAAATTTTTTGCTTAATCTTATTTCTGAGGGTTTGACCTATATCTTACGGGCTACCATTCTTTTTCCCCTCTTGTCTTTGAAATAAAATTATTATAACTAAACGGAACATTAAAATTCTTGAACTGTTATAGAAGTTGGAAAACATTGATAACCAAATATCCTATTGATACTTAATGAATTAAAATATAAGTCCATTATAAACCATATATAAAACTATATTGTGATTACCGAGTATGAATTCAAATCAATAATTTAAATTTATTCTAAATAACATTATAGGAGTTATAAAAAATCGTTAACCAAATTGAATAAATAATACAATTGGGCAATGTCACGATATTCTAGAGCCGTCTTTTCCAGTCTACACTAGAGCTTACGATTCCTTTACCCTTATCCTAACATCTTCTTTCTCGTCCTTTTTCTTCTGTTTCTCAAATAAAAACTCGTGTTTCTTTTGTATCCATTAGGCATGATTTAAATTGATTAATTTTAAAAAACTTTTTAACCATTGGCGTTAAACATTTTTTGAATGATTCGAGTATAAATCGCTGGTCTATTTGAAATTCCAGCAATCGTGTAAAGCTATAGATAACAGAACGCATAAATTTAAGGATTATATGGTACATCTTATGTGTATAAAGATTATGATCGCGAATTAACGAGATTTTTTGGATCAGGATCTAGATCTGGAGTAAAATAAATTGAGGAATAAGATCAACAAAAACCGTTGGAAAGCACTCATGAGGGAGAAATAAAAAAGTATCCCAAGTATATCAAGCGTAAGTGAGGCTAAAAAACTGAAATTCTAAAGCGTATATGAACAATGGTTAAAATTTTGTAAAACTGTCTCGTGGTGAATAAATGGTATTAATCATTATTCTTTCCTACAACCAGGAACGCAAATAACAACAGAATCATACTGTCGAAAATTTGATATAATGCATGATAAGTTGTGCAACAAAAACCCAGCACTCATAAACAGACATGGTCCAATACTATGGCATGGCAATGCCAAACCCCATGTTTCGAAACTGTCAAAAAATTAACTGGTCTCGGGTACGAAATATTACCTCACCCACCTTACTCCTTGATATTTCCCAAACAGATTAACACCTTTTCCGTCACTTAGAATTTATTTTTAGGAATAAGAATTTCCAAAAGCAAAACAATGTCATTGGAGCAGTTGAAGAATTCTTTGGCTCAAAAGAAAGTTTTTAATAACCATGGCATAGATTTATTAGTTTCTTATTGGAACAGTGTGTATGAAACTGATGGAAGCTATTTTGATTAAATAAATTATATTTTGTTATGAATTGATCATTTTGATTTAAAAAAAAATAAACGACTTTTCGTATGAAACAACCTAATAATATTAACTATTTGTGTTTTGTTTTTTATTTTGTATGAGGAAATTTTTTCGGGAATTCTTGAGAAAAAAATCCATTATCTCACAAAATAAAAAATCTTGAAAAATACCAATACCTAGTTTCCTTAAATGCATCTTTATATCTCACTATTTGATTATCAGATTTAAATAAAACTTTAGTGTAAATTATTTGTATTATTTGTATTTTTCTCTATTAATTAAATAAACGACTAATCACTATTAAAGAATCCTTTCTATTAATTTGCTTTCTTTTGTAATGATTGTTCGGCGAATTTATTTGTATAGCCAGGGGCTCCCAAACTATGTTCCGTGGAAGATCAATAGGTGTTTTGTGGGGGAAAAATCAATAATTATAACATTATTTTAATTGATAACTTTAATAAATATTTTATTGAAGAAATTTTTCTTTTTTAAACATTAAAAAAAAATTATATGAATTAAGTTACTTTTATATATTTTAGAAAAGTTATATTTTTTTATACCCAATTCGTCGTCCTCCAAAAAGAAAATACGATGATTGTTATTTAAATTGAAAATTTACATGTGCTGGCAATGCAGATAACTCTGATGTATTATGTGTTTTATGTAACAGAATTCTGGTCAACAATTCAATAGTTCCAGCAAAACTAAGCAAGCATTTAGAAACAAACCACCCAGATTATAAAGAAAAATATATTCATTGGTTTTTAAAAGACAACTTGAGTCTCAGAAAATATCTCAACGTGCAATGAAAAAAGTTTTAAAACTGAAAATACGACAGAGACATCTTGCACGTGAGTTACTGCATTGCGCGTGTATAGCTCATACAATTGGTGATTGTGTATGTTAAATGAAGAATCAGTTTAAAGAATTATTGCATTACAATGATCCAATAATACTGTTCTACATTGAGACTTTCCAATGAATATTTATTGCAAATATATGAGTCAACAGGCATTGCATGACTTGCGAATTTATAAGAGTTCGTGCGATATGTTTATGATAATAGTATTGAAGAAAATTTACTTATGTGTGAACATATTGAAGTTGACTAATGGTATCTCTTTTAGCATGGGTGGTACATGATCACCTGGAAGCGGACAATTCTATACGAGATACAATTCTAGAAGTCGTCAGAGACCACGTTTGTCAGGCACTATGGAATAAGGGCAATCTTGTGGTATCGCCGTGGTATACGAAATGACCCGTTCGAACTACCTGAGTGAAAGAGAAAGTCGAAATTCCAAGTGTGGCGATCAAAAATCATCTATACAATAGAGAAAAAGTAATCAAATGGAGATAAGAAATGAATCTGAATACAACAAATGAAAAATCGAAGAGATAATGGTTAGTGATGAGGAAATTACAGATAATAGAATATAAATGGATGATGAAGATATATGCCGTCGGTTAGAAAGTTGAATAAACGAAGACGACATGCTGAATCTCTTGCTTGAAAAAGAATAAACGAACAACAATGATGAATTAAGATTGCGAGATCGAATGGATATGTAGCGATAAAGGTTATGAGGAAATTTCATTGAAGGTATCCTTGGTAATTTTAAATGATCTGGGTAAACTCATCAAACATGTCCTAAAAATTTATATATATATATATATATATATATATATATATATATATATATATATATATATATATATATATATAGTAATAATAAGGGCAAATAAAATCAGAAAACAGCAGTTTCGGTGAAGTAGCTTAATTTAGCGAACTACTAACTAGCTGTGCACAATGTCGAGTTGCTTAGCAACGGGTACTAGGTCGATAGACAACAAACTACATGTCGGGATTAATGGGATTTCCATCTCCGGGAGATAAATGTCAATTCCGGGAGACTGCCGGCAAAAACAGGAGAGTTGGCAAACCTAGTCACTGGTGATCATTTAGCAATCACAATTTATAGTGGATTACGATAGCAATCATTACATTGTCATCACGAGTCACTGTATGTGTCCATCGGTTACTATATAAGTATATCAAATATATATCAAAGATATATTTAACACATTCCCGAACAAGACGGCGTTTACCGACAGAAACTGTTCTATTCCGCGGGACAAGATGGTATGTACCGGCATTCAACAAATCAGCTATTGGGACATGACGGGAACTCCCTACAGCTAATGTATTACAATATATATAACAATTATACATGTGTACATATAGAAACACTATTATATTCCATTTCCTTGTAAAATAGTCTTTATTTCACACTTATCTTTTATAATCCAAAAGTTACACTATGTGTCAATCTGTGTAATTTATGGTTAAAACTATGTCCGGGAATGCGTTAAGACCCTTTTTATGTCAAAGTGGTCAATATAATCATGATATGAACTCAGCAAAATAATAAATATTTCATTTAAATGAATCAATAAATTATTGAATTAAATATCTCAGAAATTATAGTACTTTTAATTGTCAGTAGCTAATTAATAAAATAGAGTAATATTTCATTATGACAATATTAATGATAGAAAAAGCAATTTAAATTGACTCACGTCGCAGATGATCAATCTCACAGGTTCGATAGCGAGCCAGCGATAACCGATGCAATCCGTGTGCCACAACAACAGGCAAATGTCGCATTCAAAAGCGAGCCTCGGAGCGCCAGTGTTGTCAAAACCACATAAATGACTGCAATTGGGCCGAAAACCATTCATTGCATCATGGGAATTGACATTCAGATATTCCATCAACCGTTCTTTGTGACAAGGCTGGCCAGTCTCGAACGTAAACAGCTGGTTGATTGGTATCGTTGGGTATTCGTATTTTGCCAGCGGTTTAAATTTACAGTTTTCCAGCGATATTTGCCTTCTCGATTCCGTTTCTACTTCTGATTCGCTTACAATTGGCATTTCCTGATCGGGTTCGGTCATCAAAGAAGAGATCTCTTTTTCGCGATCAGATATCGACAATGGAATTTGTTGTTCTTGGTCACTAATCGATAACGGAGTTGTTTGCTGTTCCTCGGTTAAAGAAAAATCATTTTCGACATTTTGTTCGGATTTCAATGCAATAAAATCTTCAGCTTCCGTTGTACAAGTTCCAGTTTCCAGTTCATCTTCAGATAATATTATGATTTCTTGTTGGTCAGCAATTGATGGTGGTTTTATAATTCCCGTTGTCGACAAATTCATCTCTGAAATTGGTTCGCTGGAGGTTATATTAGGACTTTGTTCAAATTCATTTGTCGGGAAAGAATTTTCAAGTTTATTGTCCACTAATAAAGCATTTACTTCTCCATTGGTTTCTATTGTTGAATTGATAGGCTCTGAAATAATTTCATCGGTTTTACTCTTCTTGTTTAATGGTTCATCGCTGCAATCTGAATATCAAAATGCAAAATTACTAATATTGAAATAATGAGTAAAAGATTTAGAAATAATTTTTTAGTGAATAACAGTTTACTTGATAAATTAGAAGTATCCTCGACTCTAGTGATTTCTGGGGCTATTGATTTTTTCTTTTCAAGCATATAATCTAACAATTCATCGGGCAATTTACTTTGATAAAGAAAATATTCGCTATCATTATTCTCAGTCAATTTTTTTGAAATAAAATTAAAATTTGATCTATTTAAACTTGCATTAGTACCGTGTTTATCTAGCCAGTCTATTACATCATTCATATTTTTCTAGCATAAATTTTAAATAGTGTTGTTAATTACAGATTTACCAAATATTCTCCACTAGAAGTGATATAATAAACTCCAACATTTCTAACGCTTTCTTCAGATTTAATTATAACTCTATGAAAACCTTGATAAAACATGTAATGTGTTCAAAAAACAATCTTATGAAATTTAAAAACATACTAACCCTGTAGAAATACATTTTCTAAATCTAGAATTATATTTTAATATACTTTCAAAAATCGGAAAAAATTACTTTTTTGAACATAAGGATTTTTACTCTTTTTTCTTTTTATATTAGACATTTAATGAAAATTTTAAAATTCAAAATGAATATTTAAACACAAATTTAATTTAATTTCAATTTTAAAAAATAATACTTTAAACACCATAGTTATTTAGGACTCATTCTGTTGCATTTAAATTAAATATTTTATTGATAATAATAATTAGTAATCATTTAAAGACTGTTTATTTCAAATGGAATGACATTATTTTACAACATGTAATATAGGATATTCATAACAATTAATTCTGTGCATAAATCGCAAATATGGGTGTTGGGTTAAAATCCCGAGAAAGTGAGGTAATTTCAGTGTTTCGAGAACTGCGGATAAAATTAGCTCAGAAGATTCGACTCATGGAATCTTTTAATTTAAGCCGATCTTTGTAAAAAATAGCTTTGCAGTTATATGAAAAATCTTTGAATGATAATGGATTACAGCAATATCTAGCATCCATAATAATTGTTCCCAGCGCAACAGACAATTTTTCTACGTAACCCATGACACCCATTACTACGCAATTTTTAACTTTCAAATGGGCGATTTCTTACGCTTGATTCTGAATCTTTACTTTCAGGGTGACGACAGAATCATTTCTTTGAAGTGCAGTGTTTTGAGCAGAACTATATTTTGATGCACATAGTCGAATACAAGTTTCTTTCACTTGCATATTGCAATGCATCACATACTCATCCATTGAAACTGCTGAAGCGCCTTATCGTGATATTTTACAATGCTAACTCTTAAAATCTCCTATTCTTTTGGTTTTGTATTTACTATGATGATTTCAAAGTTAAAATTAAAAATTATATCAAAGGTTACTTTTACAAAAAAAATTGGTTTCAAAACTCTGATTCCTTGGTGTCATTATTCAAATAAATCGAATAACTCTACACAATAATTTTTTTTCAAATTATCACAGTTGATTACATAACTTTATCTTCACTCAATTTTAAACTTCCAAATTGAATCTGCACAACTCTCATCTATGACTTGATTCTACACAATTTTATATTTTCGGGCTGTGATAAATCTTCCTAATGTGGAATCTATCTTCTGGTACGCTTCTGATTAGAGCTAACCGTTATCAACGAATTCTTGCAAATTTATTCTAATCTTATTTGTTATTTCAACTCTTGATTTTGTCTTCGACCAAACTGGCGATTTTGTCGATTCAGCTCTTCTTTTTATACTGCTTCTATAATTTATCTTTCTCTAAAGGACAATTAAGTTAATTAGTTGGTAGGCGTCCATTTGATGTTGCGATAACTCTCCCATTTTATTTTAGTAAAATTAGCTCCAGCGTTTCCCATGTGGCCAATTTAAATTGTATAATTTCATTAATTTCGCTCTAATTGAATCTTTTTATTTATCTCCTGAATTACTCACACTGCTTGGGTTCCATATTTACTTCGTCACCCATAAGAAGGTTAGCAAATCCATTAAATACTGATAATTGATTATATGTAGCTTCCGAATCTCGACCTGGTCATGATTAGACTGAGTTTACAAAGCCTAATTCTTTTACTTTATACTTTTTTTATATCTGGTCGAAACCAAGTTGAGTCCGTGGTTTGGCACTTTTTGAGGCCCTATAAACATTTATTGTACATCACCAAGTAAAGAAACGTGAAATCTTTTAAACTCATTTCATGATATCCATGTATTGTAACTCTTCACCCTATCAATACATCCATCGCATTTGTATATATATACTGATATATAGTTGACAGTGGTTAGCTAATAGTATGATGTGTCACATCGAACACACCCCCTCCTCATAGGGTAAAAAATCTAAGTCTAAAAGTACAAGGTCAAATTTTAAAAAAGGCAATGACTCATTCAAGGTCAGTGGGTGAGTCATCATAAGTTTTTAAGGCCATTTAAACAAAGACTATGACTCATTAGGTCATCATCATGATTTCTCAAGGTCATTTAAACAAAGACCATGACTCACTCAAGGTCATTGGGTGTGGTGAATTCCATCTTTTTAATTAATTTATTAATTAGTCCCACGAGGATACCGAGACATCGCAGCTGTGGAAGAACCCCGATCGACAGATCCAATTGTTATTTTTTATTGAATTAATCAGATGGTTGATGATACTTGATTGATGATTAGAATGTTTGCGTCAGAATTTGTCCAGGCTTTTCCATTTGATTGTTCACTATGACCTGAACCCAACGCTGCCATCAAATATCCCAAAACTAGACCATCAAACAGAAAGTTATGATATTCATCCATAGCACATTCTTGAATATTTGTAGGGATTTTATCAAGCGCAGTTTTAATACGACTTGGAACTGTTGCATTTAACATATCCATCCAACGAAGAGTTTTTCCTGCTTCACTTTTATCGAATTGTGCAGCTTGAGGAGAAACAATATGAGATATAATTCCAACTGGTGGTTTAAGAGTAGACAAAGCTTCTCGAGCTGTGGTAGCCTCTTTGGCTAGACGAGTCACAACTCTACACGAAACATCGTATTGATAAACAGCGTGAGACAATTCACATTTAAGAGCCTGGTTCTCTTGTTTCATAATAAATTGTTGAAGAATCAAAGCATCCAATTTATCCTGAAAAGATTTCAATAAGGCTGGAATGGATGTAAAACTGGGCATTAGAACTCTAATTTCAATCAATTCATCTCGAGAAAACTGTATCCCAGTGACTGGATTTAAATCACTGGTTGTTAAGTATTCATCAATTAACCTTCTTTCATAAGCATGCCCTTTATTAATTTTGTAGCTTTTAATTTTTGAATTCATATCTGAATCAAAGTTATCACCATCTGTAAACATTTTGTTGATGACATTTCTACAATTTTCTAGAAAAGCTTTGTTTTTGTCTATAATTTTTGGCTCTTCCGAATCAAATCTGTATAATTTTACATTCTTAAGTTCTTCAATAGTATTCTTTATTGAAGATTTTTGATTTTTAAATTCAAGCGTTAAATTTATCAGTAAATTTTCAAATTCCTCAAATTTAATAAAACTGATTTTTATATCATCAGCAAATAATTCAATATAGTTCTGTAAATTCTCTTGAGAAATTCGGGATCCTAACATCTTAAGATTTCTAATAATTTATAAATTGCTATGTTATATTGCAACGAGAAAACTCATAAGAATTACAAAAATTAAAAGTTCAATTTTTTACCATTTACATTTTACATTTTTAAACAAACATTTAAAAATTTACAAATTTACAATATTTTTAAACTATTTCATTATGAAAACCAACTTTCCAAATAAAAGTCTTTTTTTTATTTTCATTTTTCCCGGCCTTAATTTTAATTATTGTTGTTACTTGGAGAAAAGACTCAAATTTTGAATCCATTCTCCAAGTTACTCCGAGTCATCATAATTTTTCAAGGTCATTTAAACAAATACCACTACTCATCGAAAATTTTCGTATCTTTGTATTGTTATAATAACACTGGTGTTAGCTTGGATTGTTGACTTATTTCCTAGCAGGCTATAACATTTAGGGCGCAAAAAACCCATTCACTGTATCTTAACCCTTTACTCTCATCCTTGAACTTGCCTATAACTGGGTCAAGTCGCCTAGAATATAAAGGATGAGAGGGATCATAATTTGATGTGTCTAATAGGTCATCTGAAATCATCGCTGGTAATAATACATCTAATTTTAAAGTTTTTATTTCTAAAAAGAAACTATCGGTATCGCCCGCCACTAAATTAATATCAGAGTTATAAATATCACGATATTTTTGTAATTCAATAAACTGTAACTGGTACATCCGTAGTCTGGATAGATCTAGTACTGTTTGACCAATATAGCTAGGCCTATCCAAACATATTGAGTCCTTATTAAGATAAGTGGCAAAATGATCATCAGTAGTCTCAAGAAGGTTCTCAAAAATAGCGAAATTATACGGAAAGATACCTTTACAGTCAACTATAGAACCTTGAAAGACAGACGAAATCAATGGAAGAGAAGTTAGTGTTTTCACAGCTTTAGCTAATGAACAATTAACAAATTCCATACTGTTGATAAAGTGAAGAGTCAATTTGTTAATGTGAACAACTAAAGAAATAAATTTTTCTGTAGAGGTATGTATGATGTTTAAATTCCATGAAGGAAAGCGATCGAGACCATATTTTAAAATATGGTGAAGGTTATAACCTCTAAAATTATGAAAAACAATAAGTAGTAAGCGATAAATTCTACGAGCTATATTACATTTTCGACAAGGTGCCCCAAGATAATTACCTGTAAAATGGCATTGATCTCTAAAAGGAACTACAATAGGTTTTTTACATAAATAACAGTTTCGATAAGATTTAAACAGTAGCTTCTCATTGAAAGACATAAGCCCTATCAATCTATTACTTTCCGAATCATAATACGGAATAACAATTTCAGTCGCAATTTCCTCAGTTTTCTTAAGAAAATCAGGAATGCAATCGAGACCATAAAAATACGAATAAGATTTTGTGTTTATATAATTATTAATCAATAAAAGGCTTGCTGCAATAGGCATATGAATTTGATGATGTCTATCATCAGGATGTAAAACCGATTCAAAATCGAATTAAATCCCAAAAAGTGGGGTGATATGTTTAGAATAATTTAGGAATTCAAAGTTTTTTTTTCGGGAAATGTGAAAAGGTTGTGCTAGTCTGATTTTTGGCACATAATGCAACATGTGTATTGAATGAATTATCTAATCGAAACTCATTAAGGCAACTTGGACACCAATGAGATCTAATTTGTATATTACAGTAAGGGTTTTGATGAAAATTTATTAACCAGTTGATATTGGTCACTGCTGTATAATGGTGTCTGTCCTTATTTTCCAGCAATAATAAATAAATAGGGTTTCCGCTTGTGACCTTGGTTCCATCTATTAAACTTAATGATGATAGTGAAAGACATAATTATCTGGAACTTCATTTTCATCAATTATCACAATTGGTGTGTACGAATACAATGTAGTTGCTAAGTTTAAATTAAAGTTTTTCTTTTCAAGCTTTGGGATGTGGCAAAGTTTCATAGGACAATCTGTGACATCATCATATTCTAACTCATCTAAAACCGCTGTATATTTAGAATCTCTTTTTGGATTTTCACCAATTATATCTTTCTTTAATAAATAAAGAATGGAGTAAAGGAAGCATTTTTCATCATTATTTTTATATTTACTATAGCTCCTTTATTTTACAATGCAGAAGGGGTTTCAATGTATTTATTTCCAGACAGACGACTAATGGGAGCATATTTAGTCAGAATAAAAGGTATTTCAAGAATATTAATAACACGCCATCCACTGCCTAAATGGGTAAATGTTTCAATTTTTTCGTTAAGTTTATGAACCCTTCGCTTAAAAAGTTGTTCAAAAATGTCTCCGCATTATTCGAAAAATAATTGTCACGGATCTCGCCATCTTTTTCAAATTAAATTAATATCGCGAATTGAATTTTAACGCTCCCCATTTTATTTACCTCAAAAATTAATTTATTACTGATTCGCTCAGTTAAAGTTATTTTAATTAGTTGGGCATCAGATATATCAAAACGTAAAGTTTTGATAGCGCCATTTAAATTTACAGATAATTTCGGCTCATTCTCTAATGAAGAACCTCCAAATTGTATAATATCATTATTTACAAAATCTACATTATTTAAAATATATAATTAAATAAATTTGGCAACGATTTAATTAAAAGATAACGCCAATAAAAAACCTTTCGTACGATATATTTCGATAGCACAGCTATCATCTTCAGGTACTCAAAACCAACTAAAAATATTATGAATTAATATTTAATTTAAACAAATTATTTTTTATAATTTTATTTTTTAATAAATTAATACAAAAACGAAGTATGAATGATGTTATGGTTTCGTTTGATGTTTGTAGTTTGTTTACGAATGTGCCACTGATTGAGTCAATTAACTTATGCTGTGTGTTGTGGAATGAAAATGATTCGGAACATCACATTTTGGATAGAAGGGCATTTCGTAAACTTCTTGAATTTGCTACTTCAAATGTCAATTTTCTTTTCAATGATGAATGGTATCAACAAATAGATGGAGTCGCTATGGGTTCCCCTTTAGCACCAACGATGGCATCAATATTTTTGGCTAGTTTGGAAAAGAAAATTGCTTTCCAATTTGAAAAACCTTTTGTTTATAAAAGGTATGTGGATGATATTTTTCTTATATTTGAAAACCAGAAACATGTAGAACCGTTTTTGCATTTTATGAACCGTTTACATAAAAACATTGTATTCACATGTGAAACGGAGAGAAAGTCATCAATTGCGTTTTTGGATTTGTTAATTCAACGCAAAGATAAACAGTATGAGACAGAGATTTATAGAAAACCAACTGATACTGGTCTTTATACTTCTCCAGAAAGCTTTTGTGAATTTAAGTATAAGAGAAATATGGTGAAAGGATTGATTTATCGTTCATGGTCTTTATCTTCTACTTTTGCTAATTCGATAAAAAGTGTTGATAAATTGGTTGAGTTGTGGATAAAGAATGGATATTCTAAATCATTTTTATTGTTGATGATAAAAGAGACTGTTGATAAATTGATTAAAAATCCTAAGGATCCATGTTGTGGAAAGTCTGAATGTAATTTGTCGGATGGGTGTGAATTGAGTGTTGATCTGGGTGATGGTAAAAATGGATATAAAAAAATTGAGCCTAAATATGTGTTAGTATTGCCGTACTCTGAAGGCTTTACAAATTATAAGAGGAAGTTGGGTAAACTGATAGGAAATTTAGAGTATAAGATCGTCTCTAATTCGTGTAAGGTACGCAATATGTTTATTAATAAATCAAAAACTCCGGTTGGATTGTGTTCTGATCTCGTTTATCAATTTACATGTAATGGGTGTAATGCCACATACATTGGAGAGACTTCCCGTCATCTCTGTACTCGAGTTCTAGAGCATTGTCGATTGAAGGGTTTGACCAATATTAGTGAACACAATAGAGGCTGTAAAAGTGAAAAAGAAATGTCTGATTTTAGAATTTTGTTGAGAAGTTTTAATAATTATTGGGAACGCGTGATATGTGAAGCATTGCTGATAAGGTCATTGGATTCAAAGATTAATGTGCAAAGTGCTGTGACTACGAATGTTTTGAATGTTTTTAAATAGTTTACGTATGTTAAATCATGTTTGTTTTTTAATATTATTAAAATAATTGAAAATTTTAAATTACATTAATTTTTAAAAATTAGAATATAAGTGAAAAATTTTAAAATTTTAAATTAATTAAAAGTGAATTGAATATATTTTTAAAAATATTTATTTATTAAAAAATTAAATTAATAAAAAATAATTTGTTTAAATTAAATGTTAATTCATAATATTTTTAGTTGGTTTTGAGTACCTGAAGATGATAGCTATGCTATCGAAATATATCGTACGAAAGGTTTTTTATTGGAGTTATCTTTTTATTTAAAATATGTTCATTATTTAAATAGGTATAATATTTACATTATTTATAATAGGTATAATATTTTCATTATTAATATCTTCCTTATTTACAATATTTATAGTGTCATCATCATCACTGATTTCGATGACTTCTTTTTTAATAATTTTATTGGGTATATTAATATTATTATTTTCAGCAGCCTTTTATTCGATTTATTTTTTGTTTTATTCTGATGTTTATTTTTAAGTTTATTTTAAATTATATTTAAAATATCGATATTATTTTTATTAATTTTCTTAAAAAATTTGATTTTATTAGATTTAAAAGAATTTAAAGGACTCGAATGTTCCCTATAAAAGTTTTTATATTTAATGGTTTGGGAGGTTTTGCCATTAAATCTATGACGGTAATATTTTTCATTTGCTTATGGCATCTTTTGCCGTGTCGTATAGACGAGATATCTAGAATAAAAAGTGCCTAATAAAAATAAAAATAATAAACTTATATATTTTCATTGATCATTAGTATAAATAATTCCTATATAATATCTGCATGCTCACTGCAAACTATTATGGTAAAATAAATCTCTGTAATTCTAAACAAATTATAAAATATGGTAATAATATCTGTAAACTATTATGTTAAAATAAATTTCTATAATAAATAATTCCTATATAATATCTGCAATCTCACTGCAAACTATTATGGTAAAATAAATCTCTTTAATTCTAAATACCCCTGAAAATTTTTTATCGGTAGGCGATTCAAGACATTTTTATTTTATGCCTATATTTTTCTATAGAAAATATTGAGACCAAATATTGCATTGTTTTTATTACGAGTTAAAAATATCCCTGACTATAGTGTGGCCATCTTAAGCTATTTGAGCCAATTTTAATTTTATGCTTTTTTATCAAAAAAAATCACTTATGCTTTTTAATCAAAAAAATAATTTTTAGGCTTTTTAATCGATTAAATATTTTTAGGCTTTTAATTCGATGAATTATTTTTTAGGCTTTTTATCGATAAAATATTTCTATACTTTTTTATTGATAGGTGATTCAAGCCAATTTTTATCTTAGGCTTTTTATCGAGAGTCTAAAAATATCCCCTGACTATAGTGTGATTGAAAAGGTTTTGTGAATGAAAAAAAAATTTACATTAAAATACAAAAATTTGAATTTAAAAAAAATGCGCCAAAATTCAAAAAATCAAAAAAAATTATGAGCACACAAAAATTAATTATTTTGATTACATAATTATGTAATCAAGATAATCAGAGATTAATTACATAATTACGTAATTTAATCCGTTGCCGGGAGGGCTACTGGGACTTTTGTGTGTTGGCGCAGTGTGCTCCTAACTACCTATTAATATTTTTTTTATTTTCAAATGTAACTTCACAAATGTTATTATTCAGACTGAATTTACATAATCTGTCTTTAACAATTTCAATAGTTTTAAATATTTGTAAATAATTGAATGGAATATATTTATGTAAATATTCAAGTGTTTCAATATATAAATCATAAAACCTAAACGTAAATGTATCTTCCACCTCATTAATATATGATACAGATATTTTGATGTGTTCACTCATAGGGCCAGTAGCAATAAAAGTTTTGAATCGTAATATGTATTAAGTACCGGGAACAACAATGTTAAGCTTTTCACTACCCATTTCCTTGGCATCACCAATATTTTCAAATTTTATTGTAAATGGACTAAAATCACAACTAACATTCATTCCATATTTGAAAAATATGCCACAATTTTCATCTACATTTAATTCGGAATACGACAATATCGTTCAATATTATTGATTGAGAAAATACCACTACATGTTTGGGAACACCTTCTTGTAATTGATTTTAAATTGACTATAAAATGGGAACGTATTGTACACAAATGTAAAGTCTTGCAAAGCAACTCCCAATTTCCATTTAAGTAAATAGGATTTTGAAGATCAACCATAAATTTACTTGCTTGATTTTCCGAATGCGTTACTTGGCAACTATTGCTCGGTAAAATTGTATAGAAACTCACTTTACTAGGTCTTTTGATGATATCCATGAGGTTTTTTGATAACCGTGCCATTTGACATAGTATTGTTTATCCTTATCCACCTTTTTAGTTTTCAATATTTTCTGAATTCTGAACACTTTAGATTTGGAAATAACTCGTAATTCCTGTTCAAAAAATTTCCCTTGTATTACATTGTTATCACTATCTTTAATAACATACATTACAGAATTCTGTTTAATATTAATTTTAGTAATTTGAAATACCTCATCACTCGAAAATTTTGATGAAAGGTGAAGTAGATATTTTACTAATTCTAACGTGATCACCAACTCTATATTTTGATTTTGTAATTTTTACAACTTTTTTAGACCGTACTGATTTAACTAATGTTTTCGATCTGATATCTACGGGTCTCAAACCATTCAGACCTCAATGTGATGAATTATTATAACTAACAAGTATTTTCGGCAATACATTTATCCATATTTTATTACCTTGATGCACGAAATATTTTTTCAATCTATCCCTCAATGTCCGGTTAAATCTTTCAACATGGGCGGCTTTGTATTGAGAATGTACAGAGTAGTGATTTATTTTGAGACGATCCAGGATTTGCTTAACTTTAGTATTGTAAAACTCCTTGCCTATAATAATAATAATAATAATATTAATAATAATAATATTAATAATAATAATAATAATAATTATAATTATAATAATAATAATAATATTAATAATAATACCTAAATTGGTTTGATCAACTGTCCGTATGCCCATTGTTAAATATATTATTAATTGCTTTAGATATTTTCTCAGCAAATTTTGTCTTGGTTTGTACTCCGCGGGCAAAACGACTGAAAACATCAATACTCGTAAATATATTTATAACCCTTGTTAATCTTCGAATATGGTATCATCTCCATCAAATAAATTTGCCATAAATCTATAATACCGAATGTCTTATAAGCTCTCGTTGGAAATCTTTCCGCATTGGTTTGTTTAAACAGTACGCAAGCTGATCTGACAACCACTTTTGTGTTTCCTTTTTCGAATTTGGGACTTTTTTCTTCAACTTTGCCACTCCACCAAAACCTGCTTTGTCTTCTGGGTTCGTCCAAATCTTCTCCATTACAACAAGTTAATTTTAATTTTAATTTAACATTAGGTAATGATTGATCAATCGTTTATTGTAATCCACCTAATAATGATATAGCTAATAGTAACATTGCTCCGATAAAACCACCTTGACATTTTATATGATTTTTCTCATTTGCTTACGATTTTTATTATTTACTAGCGACAACAAAGACTTACGATGTTTATTCAACACATTTTTTTTAGATTTACTGATTTTAACTTTACCTCTCACTACTTTTAGTTGAATTTTGAGTAAATCATCGACAACAAAATTTGGAAATGATTGTAAAATAGACATTCTTTTCATAAACAATGCATTAAAATACGAGATACTCCAATGATTTTTTACAATTTTAACTCTTTACTTTTTCGTATTTCTTTTAACAGGTTAAGGGTTTTTCGAAATTAGATTCATTGTGAGGAAATTCTCGGTTTTTAAGATGGTGTATAACTAGTTTTGGCCGAAACGTTTCGGTCTTTATTTTCTTTTTAATACTTTGTCTAAGTTTTCTGACATTTTTAAGCCTGGATTTCATAAACATTTTTACATGCTAATGTTTTTAACTTTGTTTATAAACCATGGCACCTTCTTTATTGATTATATCTGTTTTTACCCGTAAATAATCATTGCATTGTGTGAAATCAAGAAATATATATCCATGTGGTGATTTTGCAGCATCTTGAAATGCACTGATAAGAACATTACGATTATTATGGTATGCTTGTCAAGCAAGAAAATCAATAACTGTTGTATCTCTAGGATTCTTGAAAATAACTAAATATTGAACATTTGAATTCCGTGTTCGATGTGCACCACCCTGATGAAATAGATTTTGAGTAATAAAGATCACAGTAACACCAACATGTCGACTGACTTTTGTGAATAAATTATTAAAATCCTTTTCTTTATTAGCTTCCTGATACAAATCATCGATAATGATGAAATCGCCTTTCCTTAATCGACTTGACCAGTTTTTATCGAAACCCTTTACTATTTTCATGTTTTTCAATTTACAGAAATTATCCTTAGTTAATTCATGTTCTTCATCTGCACCCTTATGCCAATAAATCTTGTTGAATTTTGTTTGGAATAAATTAGATTTCAGTAATCTACACACAAACATAGTTTTACCACTACCACTTGGGTCGACGATTTGATATACCGCATCATTTCTTAATTCCATTATTAATTTGTATAATTATAGTTTTAGTTTATATTATAAATTTTAATGAACTCTTTCTAAAATTGTATATAAAGATTAATATTTCATAATTATTTAATTATGTTATCAAATATAAAAAGTTTTAGATTTTCATTCAATTTGAATATTGATTTTCTTAATTCATTTTTGATAATACAAATGGTCTTATTTAGATATAAAAGTTCGTCATATATTTTGTTCCGAGCTTTTTTTAAAGTCTCATGTGTCAATTCAATCGTATTTCTAAATCACTTATTCTTTCAGATAATTTTTTGACTGGAGTTTACAAATGTCTAGGTCTATCTATCATATACAAAATATCCATCAACTCGGCAATATTAGGACATACACATTGTGTTGAATTTTTACCTTGAATGGTTACAACAATTGAGTAAGCCACGTTACAATAACTAACAATTAATATTATTAATAAAATTTCTTTAATCATTTTCAAATCTATATAAATTATATTTATTGTTTATAGCTAAACGTTTGTGTGTTTAACTTCTCATTGACTAAAATTAGTATAAAACTAATTGTTATTTCCATTTTTATCATTATAATTGATGTTCTTGTACCAAGCGTAGTTCAAGATATGAACGAAATGAAACATTGTGTTAATTAATTATTATTACTTTTATTATTTTACTGGTTTTGTAGATGAGTATTTTACAGTTATCAGAGCACATCTCGTATTCTATTGTCCAACTATAAATGAAAAAATCAGGGACAAGCCAGCAGCAATAACTCCAGACATGGCCTTTAATAATACAGGAATATGGATATTTTCTGTAATCGATGAATTTTTATGGAACATGAATCAAACATGTTGATGAGAGATATGAAACCCGAATATGCATGCATTGACGGATGACGTTTCTGTGCTGCCCGATATCGGCAGTATGTGGAATGGGGTTTGACAATATTACTATAGTCGAATTTTTTCGATGCAATAAAAGTTTTATTGTACATGACTTTGTTTTTTATTATATAGAAATAATAATAATAATAATATTAATAAATGAAATAAAAAATACTAATAATAATAATATTAAAAAGAATAGAAATAAAAAATATTAATAATATAAATACTACATATAATAATAAGTAATATAAAAAATTATTAAAAAAATTATTATAAGACTAATGAAGATGATCAAATTTAGGATAAAATTCTTCAAACTCATTGATTTGAAAACCAGATATATTTTCTCTATTAGTTGCTGATTGAGATTTGACTTTGAAAAGAATGCAAGTCCCTTTGATTGATCACCAGGGAATCTAACGACTTTTGCATCGATCAATTGCCTACATTGACTAAATCCTTCTGTCTGCATCGGTTCATCTACATCAAAGTCAATGTCACCAACAATTGTTTGTACTGAATCACTATAGTCAGCTTTAACAGATGTTGCAATTGCAGGTGGTGCTATCGCACTAGATCCACTCGCCCAGTTAACTCTAATTTGATCTTTCCACATATAAATTCCATCCATTGTCGATGAACATAGACTGAGGAAGATTGGCAAGTACATTCGATAAAAGCTCATGAGTTTGTTTGACAACGAAAATCCCTTATAACATGACAACTAATACATTGACCAATATTTCCAAATATTTTGTTTAATAGATAATCATTAATTCTGTTAATTTCATTATAAATTCTGATTTTGACAAATTCACAATCTCGTGTTGACAAGTAATTCATTAATGATATTGAAGAACAAAAAATTCAAGATTATTATAAATTTTATTCACTTAATCAAATTCCCAGTCAAAACATACTTATAAACTGACTCAGCAAAACATAGTTCAAATTATAAAAATTTCACAAATATAATTTTTTACAATAAATTTTATTTACATTTTAATTAGCCGAAACAAAATATAATCATCTATAATCATAGACAATATTGGGACAAGCGGATCTATCTTTTATACGCTTATACAACCTTATCTAAAGAGAAATGATCATCTACACTTCAACAATTGGTATTCTAGTCCTGAATCTTTTATATATCTATAAGAAAATTAAACTGGATCCTATGGAACGATATAAAAGCAGAATTTCAAATTTCAAACACCAACAAAATTATTTATTTCAAATGGATGGATAAAGTAAAAGTATTGATGATTTCAACAACTCATGAATTCTTGGTGACAAAAAGGGGCAAAAGGATTTGCGAACTGATCAAGATCAAATAAAGTCAAAGGCTGTTCTTGAATAAATATATGGGTGGCGTTGACAAATCTGATCTGTAAATTTCATTTCCTGATTGTGAGAAAATCAACAAAATGGTATCTTATATTATTCTCCCACTTGCTTGATATCTGCGTTTGCAATTTGCATGAGATTTATGAACACATAAATGCAATAAACACTCTGTTATCTAACTTCAAATTAAATATCATACAAGATTTGTTTAATAAATATGGTGTTCAAAAATATTTAAGCGTTAGTTAAATTTCTCAAAATCATTCCACATAACGTCTTATAGAACGTCATTTTATTTCTGAAATCCCACATTCAAAAACCACCAAAAATATCCGTTGTTTGCTTTTCTCATAACAACAGAAGAGATTGTAATGCTTTCTTAAGCATAGTGATTACAATACGGATGATATTCGGTGTGAACTATCTGAACATTTTTTCATTTACGGGTTATTCAAAAATCCGTATATTTTGATTAAATTATCCGGATATTTGATTTTTACATCGATTGTTAAGCCAAAATTACCAACTACACCAAATTCTTTTTTTACACGATAGATACCTTCCTAAAAAGTTCGTATAAAAAACGATGTTGGCTGAATGAAAAAATAGTAGATTGGTTCCATACCTAAAACAGCAACAAAAGTATAATTATAAATATAAAAAATCCTTGTTAGAGTTCACAAAAGAATTTATTTTTCGTACTTATACATTTTAATTCATTAAAACAAAGCAATTCGTGTAAGAAGAGAAAAAAATTCTTTTTAATTCGTGTTAAATCAAATTTGTGAAGAAAAGATTCATGTAAAAACAGAATTAGAAGTATTTTGTCAAAATGGCAATATCAAAAATAATAAACATTAAATTCAAAAATCGTTGTTTTGCTGACGTATTTAGTTTAAACGTATTCAATTTTTTTAAGATCAGAGTTTAGTTTAAATCTAATCAAAGCTATAAATAAATTTAATTATAACTATTAAAAAATATACACGTCAGTTTGTATTTTTAAGAGATATAATAATGTTGTCAAAAAAATCCTAGGTTTGGATTCTGAGAAGTCGACATGCAGAAAATATCTTACTAATATCAACTGAAAGGGATTTTCTACAACTCCACTCATAAATCCTTTGAGAAGATATCAAATTATAAGCAACAAGAGAATGACAATACAAATGTGGCCAAATCTACAAAACTTGTAAATTCACAAATTTGTTAAAAAAGAAAGCTTAGGGGAGTAATTAGCAAAATGTATAACAAACGATGGATTAGACCAGGGGTGGGAACCTTTTTATTTCAAAAGGCCGCATTCAATTATCTGATTCAACATAAGGCCGGAGTAATTTTTTCCCGAGTATATAAGCCACTATATGTTGCTGTCTAGTTTTTGTGTTTTAACTTCTTAAAATAACTTTTAGCGGCTCTCCTTCTAATTTGAAATACTCGTGGTCCTTATGAGTACTATAATGCTGATGTGCATTGCATTTTTTCAATGTTCATATAGTTACTATGATTTGTTTACTTTGTGATACAACGATTATAGTAGTATCACAAAGTAAGCAAATCATTTTATCTTTAACAGAAACAATATAATATTCCAATTCCAGTCTTTGTTAAATAATCACGTTTTACAGGCGTTACATACCCCGTCCTCCAATTGATACCAATTTCGATATTCCATTACGGTTTAATTATTAGAATCTAATTTAAAATTTAAAAAAGTATTAAAAATTAAACCGCGAAAAAAAAGTACCAAAAACCAAAACATTGGCATCATTCAAAAGGCCGCAGGTTCTCCACCTCTGGATTAGACAATTTATATATAAAAGAAGATTAAATATAACACATTACTATAAGATATATTTCTTGGTCGATGAAATCCCATATCAATTATCAAATGCGGTGGAATTGATCAATCCGCAATATTCAAGTTTTATTGGGTTGATTCATTATTTAACAAGTCAGCTTATCTCCGACTCCTCTTAATTTAAAAATCAGATAATCAAAACCCAACACAGAATACATATTTTGATTATTAGAAAAACTCAAAAAGTCAACTTATTTGAACTTTTCTTTCAGGAAGCTGTTTGATTATAATTAACGATCAACGGGTAATCGCCTCGCCATATTCTATTAGCAGATTTAAGAAGAGCCTATTATAAACAGAATTGTAATGAAAAAGGTTTATAATGAATAAAATTTGCATTTAAAATTGTTTTTGTTTTCTTTTTTGTCTTTTATGTGTATTTTTTATGTATTTGATAGTCAGTTGCCTTTGTCGGTAACTTGTTGATGGTTAGTGAATTAATTACTATTATTATTTCCTATTGTCCGTAGACCCCACCTGTTAAATAGAACACGCACATTTTTTGACCGATTAAATAGTCAAAAATCCCAGCCAGACACTGTCAGCAGGATTTTTTTAACCTTATATATTTTAATAAAAATCTAGAGTGACCTTAATTTGACACTAGAGCTGACTTTAAAAACCGGCCTTAACTATTATAGATTTTGACACTAGAATCGAGTTTATTTTTATACAAAATGAGTCTAAAATGTATGTTGTTTGAACGAAAATTGACTTTTTGTTCCGGTAACATCTATTACATAACTCGGAGTATCACTGTATTTTTTAAAAAAATTGTTGATTTTAAATATTTAAATTTTAAAAATTTAAAACATTATTTTCTTATTAATTTTGCATAAAATTATTTACTTTAACACCGAATTATTATAGGATTTATAATAATTATATTATACCGAATTATTATTTTTTTTTATTTTTTTACCATATATTCAATATTTTAATTTAATTTTACATATTTTTTGAACTTCTATGAATTTTTTCTTCCATTAATGCTAAATCTTTAAAAAAAAAGAAGAACTTGTAACAATTTTACAGATATTCAAACTTGTTTTATTCACATTTTAGATCAATATGATGCAAATATGCTTAATTTCTTCCTTCATTCAGAATCATTTATTGAAAAATCTTTATCAAAGCATGATTTTCACTGAAAATTTATATCATTAAAAATTTATTTCTTTTGAATTTAATGTGGTGGGTTCTTGGATTCCGACCTTGAACCCTCGACATACAACTTTCCGACTCTACACTGGTTATCCGTTGCTAGGCAACGTTGGTAATGTAACCAATGGTTCTGAAACTGCCAAAGGTGAGTTTTATTTCTAAAACTCCCAAGGCCCGGCCTCTAGCTGGGTTCAGCGAGCTGCCGTTAGAAGGCATGTACTCGGATTATGCTTCTTGGTCCCTAACTTTCAAACGATGCATTTCCTACGTCTATCCCTGTTTAATGGAAACTCTATCACTCATTGAATTAAAATTGAAGACAATAACCATCAAATTGCTAGATTACACTATTTATTTAATATCATAAAAGCTTTAACAATTATTTATAGGTCAAACTTGCTCTTCCTCCAATAGTACCATTGGTTTTGTTCGATGCTTGTAGACACCGTCGTCGATGCTCTGATCGAGTAGGTTGGTCTTTTTTACTTGGGTGGATTCTTCCCCCTCCCGGTAGGCCAGTTGAGCCGGGCGAAGACTAGTGGGTAGGTAACTGCGTTGCCCTTCTGGCTGGCAGTTAACGCTATCTCCAAACCGCGAATTTTGATACGAAAGGCGTGTACCATCTGCCGCTCTTCTCGCCCACTGCCAACTTTTTGATATAATTTCTTTACGCGTCCCGGTTCGATTCAGGTTGATTTTATGGTATAACATTCTTTACTCATTTGCAATAATTGGTTGTGGAGATCTACATGAATCTTTCGCAGTCGGGTCATTTCCTGACCAATGGCGTGAATGGCATTCATGTCTGAAACTAATCTATGATTATAAGATGTAAAGGTTTCTAATGCGTTTTGGGTCAATCACTAATCCGGAAATTTATTCGGGTCCAAATTTTCCTCGTTTCAGGGTTATTCGTGCGCAATGGAGAAGATGTATTAGAGGAATTATTCTAACCTATTTCTATGAGTAAATTAACTACGGCCTAAACATTCATAAAAACTATTATAGTCGGCCATATCGGTCAAATCATGAACTAGTCCTCCTGTCTCATATTTGATTTCTGATGTTGTTTTATATTTTTATTTTAGTTTTATGATTAATTATGGTTAATTTTCTGCGTGGTTTTGTACTTAGCTTATTTTCAAATCGATTGGGGTTCTCGCTAACTTGAATTATAGGGTACACTAGCTACTAAATCAGACTATTTAATGGAATCCTCGTATAGTTCTTGGTCAATGTTGATCTTATTTGATTATCTTAGGTACAAATGTGCTGGTGTACTGGGTGTAATTAATTTGTTTAAGTCTGTACAAAGCTTATTCAAGCTTATCCTCCTCGATCAAAATAACTTCTTTTCCTAGGGTCTATGCGCTCTCACCCAGACGCCCCACAATTTTAATCCTACCATTATATACCCATGAGCAAGCTCATGTTGGTACTGTATATAGCAGCTGAAATTTCATGAGCAGGTGAGCTCCATTTCTAGAACTACTCCAAATGATATTTTCACTTTCGAGTTCCTGACTGCCGATGGAAGGTCTTACGTCCCTTATTGTCCATTCTCATCTATTTCTACAAATCCTATATCAATTTGTCATCATTACTGTTTATTTATTAAAATATTTTACAAAAACTTGGGCAGCGTTCCGCCCTTATTTTTTGGAAAATTCCTCGTTTCATACAAACGTTAGCCTATGGTAAATTGAAATGAATGTATTATTATAATGTCATTATTTTAGTCCAACAACTCATATTTGCTTTCCTATGGTCGCCACAGTTACCATCATTCGTAAATCTCTATATTATCATCTCACAGATCTATGCCAAAATGTATCATTTTATTTTAATTTTCCACCGTGATGATTATCAAACAATGTACGTGATTTAACCCTACTTTATACTTTCGTTGACTTAAATTTCTATCACTAGTCGTACCCTTGATAATATAATAATCGGCAGGAGTTAAATTAAAAATTCAATTTTCCTACTTAAACATATAATAATGTTATCCCCTTAATTATGGCGATCTTCCCGCAGTTTACCCTCTTACCGCTCCGACCAACATCGCAATGGCCGCCACGGTGAATTACGACGGAGTTCTACCCCGCAATCAGTGTAACGAGATCTGACCGGACTAGGCAGACACCGAAGGGTGGTTAGCGACAATGCAGCACATCAACATTCCACAAAACTAACTGTGGAAATTGAATGTTGCCCTGCCATTCTCCACAACTAACATGTATATAAAATGAATATAAATAAGTTAGGGGAACCTCCCGAGCGATGCCAAAAGACATCGCGGCCATCCAGAATAAGTTAAATTAAACAAAACATTAACTTAGAATAATATATTTCTACAAAAAAACAATACTTACAATCGACAAGTTTGTCAGTCAAGCATCCAAATTTGAAAAATTATCAAATATCGGCATAAACATTGACTAAACAATTGTCTAAAACAAATTGTCTCAACAACTGTCTAAAAATTGTCTAACAAAAATTGTCTACCAATGTCTAAAAATTTTGTGTCTACAAAATTTTCTAAAAATTATGAAAATGACTGCTGTATATATAGTCATTTCATGCCTGGGTGCAACCAATCACAGTATTTTGAGCCTTTTTCGGCTATTTTTCGGGGGGTTTTATTGCTTTAATTTTATTTTAAATAATTTATTTTTCTCCTTATTTTTCTCTATTTTTCGATATTATTTTCTAAATTTTCGTAAATTTTTATTTTTTATTATTTAACCATTTTTTATGATTGTTTCTCTTCTTACCCTTTGATATTTAAATTTTTGGTCGCCGCTTCCGCCTATGTATTTTCTAAACCTTCTTTTGCAAGGTTTTGGCGGTTTTGTATTTTGGTTTTGTGTTTCTTTATGCATCTGTAGGCTTTTCAATGATTTTAATTAATATTTGTTTTATTTAATTTTGTTACGTTTTTATTTTGTTTTATTTAATATGTTTTATTTTATTTTTGATTTCTGCTTGCGGTACGTGCTTATGTTACAGTAGCCATATTGATAATTTCCAAACCTCATTAATTATTTTGTTTTAATTTACACAATTTTCTCATTTTTGTTTAAATTATGGCTTATAGCCTAACAAATGTAATCAGGATATGCACCATATAAATTAAAATAAATTAAATTATGGTAACGTAAATTAAAATAAATATATAGGATCTTATAATTAAAATTCTCTAAAATTAAATAAAAAACAATAATTTAGCCCCCGTTTCTGATAATGTGGGTTTTATTTAAAAAATATTTATTTTATGTGATCTTTAATTTTATATTGAAAATTTAAAAGTAGTTGTTTAAATAATATATGCAAATTGTTTTGGAATTTTAAAAAATATATGATATGTGAATATTTTGAATTTTCTACTTTTATTTAATATGGAAAATGAAAATATTATTGAATCCGTTAATTCAGATATTAATAATAGTAGAGAGAAACGTATTTGTAAATCTGTTAGTCGCCTAAGTGATGTCTATGACAAAACGTTTGAAATGAAATCGGATCGTATTATAAAGCCTATCACAGGAAATCGTATTAAATTTCGAGATATTAAACGAATTTAAGATGCAATTCATCGAAGTAAATTAAAAGGCGATTTATCAAATAATTTGCATTTGCTTTGCTACAGAACAATTTGTAAAGCTGGAAAAAGATTGAGTTCAATTAAAAATTCAACGGCTTTGATGATGACGATGAAATTGGTATTGAGTACTGTTCAAATTTATATGGTGAAAACCTTGAATTATCTGAAAGTGGATTATTTTATGCATATTGTGGATTATTCTGTGCCGCGTTAAATACTTCCAAAATTCTTTTCCCGTTCAAAATAATGTCATCGCTTACAGAAACGGAATTGGAAATTATGTCGAAATTTCTGCTCATGGTCATTTTCAATTTTTACTCTTCAAATGAAAATGTATTAACGAAAACATCATCAGTGTAAAAAGTTTTTAAAATTATGCAATTGTCAACTTTGATGGAGTTTTGTGAACATAATTTAACCGAATTATGGTATCCTATCTTCCAATCAAATTATGAGGTGTTGCGCATTGCATTTGGCTTCTCGGGCTTGTTCTATAATATCCTTGATTTCAGTACAAGAGTTAACGTCATTTAATATGTCTACGAAAAGTAAAGCTGGCAAAACAAATAAGTCCCAAAGCAGAATTCGTAGCTCAAGAGCTGGTCTTCATTTTCCTGTTGGTAGAACTCACAGGAAGTTGAGAAAGGGAAATTTTGCTGAATGCGTTGGAGCTGGAGCAACGGTTTGTTTGGCGGCAGTTTTGGAATACTTAGCTGCTGATTTACTTGAATTGACTGGTGATGCTGCAAGAGATAACAAGAAAGGTCGTATTAATCTTCGAGATTGGCAATCAGCTATCGGCAATGATGAAGAACTGAATAAATTAATGGATGCTGATTCGGACCAGACTGCTTCCAGATCAAACAGTAATCCTTATTTTGTTAAAGGGACCTTTATTGATTTTAAATTATCCTTGTGGAATTAAGTTTGGTCGTTATTATAATTTATTTTTAATACTAGCGACCTTACTGAATAAATTTTGATCGTTACTATAGTTTATACTAGCTAATCACTTTAGGTTTGGTCGTTACTATAATTTACATTTGATACTAATTACCGTTATTAAGTTTGATCATTTGTACTTAATATTGCTTTTGTTGGCGAATTGGGTTGGTTTTTATTTATTTTTTCTAGGGGTTTTGTGTATCGACCCCTAAACGCCAGCAAGATTATTATTCTATCCATCCTATGTACCCATGGTGAGTGCCATGTTGGTACTGTACATAGAGGTTGAAAATTCATGAGCAGGTGAGCTCCATTACTAGAACTACTCCTCATGATATTTTCACTTTCGGGTCCTGGACTGCCGATGGAAGGTCTTACGTCTTTCTTTTTCTATGTCCTGGTCCTTACTCGTCTATTCCTACAATTTCCATACATATTTATCATCTTTACCCATTATTTATAAATGTATCCTTCAAAAATTTGGGCAGCGTTCCTCCCTTATTTTTCGGCAAATTTCCTATTTCATTTATTCAATCACGGAATCGACTACATTTTTCCTAATTTACCTTTATCTTTCTCTATATTAAAATTTGATTAATAATTCTTTAACTTCCGGTACATTTCCCATGATTTTAAGTAGTTACAACCCTCTGCGATCACTTCAATAAACATTCCTCTCTTCTGTCAGATTAGATCATTCAACTTTTGGAAAACTACTTTCAAATTTACATTCTTAACCTATTCTATCCTTTCCTATTTGATTTTCTGATTTATTTTCTAACAAAGTTTTAAATTTTCCCTACAAAACTTTATTCCCGCTTAACTAAAGTCACACTTCCCGAATTTTATTCCGACTCGTTCCGGCCACTTTTCAGTAGTCGCCCCAAGCATACAACGGCGCCCTGCGTAGCGGTCCTGTGCATTATCGCCAGACCCGACTGCGGACTGCCGAGGGATCCACGAGGCATGACCCACGAGCTCAACTAAGGGTTTTCACCCACTAGCCGGCCCGAGATCTGTCCCATGGACCATCTATTGAAATACTTATTATAAATAAGATTTTAGGGGGACTTGTCAGTGGCACCAAAAGATTCCACGACCATCCAGAATAAAATCAAAGTAACAAGACTTCGAAATATATATTTACACAAAAATAACAGTACTTACAATCCACAATCATGCAACCAGATTTGAAAAATTGGCATAAATTGGCATAAACACTTTGTCTGACTGAAAAAATGTCTGAAAATTTGTAGTCTAGAATTCTGTAAGTCTGTCTAAATTTGGTCTGTTAAATTTGGTTAGAAATTATGAAAATGACTGCCGTATATATAGTATTTTTGTGCCTGTGTGCGACCAATGGGCGATTTTTCGCCATTTTTAGGGTTTTTTAATTATTTTATTAATTTCAAAATATTTTTGTAATTTTTTATATATTTTTCTGTATTTTTTGATATATTAATATTTTATTGTTGGATTTTATTTTTATTATTATTTTCTTAAAATATTATTTTTAAACCCCAATATTTTGTTTTCTGGTCGCCTCTTCTGCCTGTGTTTTTTTTCTAAACCTTATTTTGCAAGGTTTTGGCAGTTTATTTTATTTTTCGTATGTTTCTTTTTGCATCTGTAGGCATTTTTCCGAATTTTAATTAATTATTTGTTTTATTTAATTTTTGTTATATTTTTAATTTGTTTTAATTAATATGTTTTATTTTATTTTTGGTTTCTTCTTGCGGTGAGTGCTTATGTTACGGCAGCCATATTGACAATTTCAAAACTACATTAATCATTTTGTTCTAACTTATACAATTTTCACCTTTTTGTTTAAATTGGTTTTGTAATTTTTGTTTTAATTTTGGCTCTGAGCCCAACACTATCTTCATCATTGGTTAAATTTGGTTATCCTTTTCTATATATATATATATATATTTAATACTAGCTATTCTTATTGAATAAAATCACGTTTGATTATTAATATGATTTACATTTAATACTAGTTATCCTTATTATTAATCAGTTTTCCATTTAAAATCCGTTGCATAGATTTCGCACTCTTCCCGCTCACTCATTTACCAAATTTTTATCCTAAGAGTGAATTATGTTTATATTAGAATTTAGGAGTGCCCACTTTAACCAGAAATATATTATATTTAACCAGTTTTATTCGTTAAATTGCTGGTTTTGGACGAATGACCATTTTATTTTAAATAAACATTTTAGACACATAATTTATTTTAATAAGTAAACTACAAAGAGGTTAATCATTTAATATTAAGAATTTTTAATTAAATTTTAATGAAATAATAATAATTACAAATTTAACATAAAATTTTACTATAATATTATTTGGATGAGATCATCGTGTAGAGCTTAGACTTTTAAAAACAGTTCAACTTTATTGTTTAAATATAGAGGAAAATTAACATAGCATTATTATTTATAATAATAAGAAATATATATTAAAAGCAACTAGAAATAGGGAGTTACATAAATTAAGCTGATATTTTGCTATTCAATATTTTGTTTTTGAGTTATTGTTGGTTTGATATTCTTTACAAATTCACCTTTTATGTTCCCAGGAGGAAAATAAAAACAAACAATTACAGAATAGCGAGACGTGGTTGATATTCCGATGCCAATTTCCTTTGTTTTGTCCCATACTACTTGGGAGAAATGCCCTGAATTAAAACAAGCCATTTTAATGTTATTACAAATCCCATTTAAATCCGCAAATAAAGGATCATATAAAATTAATTGGTAATAAAATTATGCTTTATGATACTTATATATTGACAGTAAAGTAAGAAATATATTTTTTTAACTTGCTCTCTACCTAGCGCCTCTGAATCTGTTTCTCGGTGTGACCATTGTGACTCTTTTATGACAGGGATAGTGTTGGACTTGTATTACAATTTACAAAGCGTTTCGTTTTTTATGTGGGAAAATCTTTTCTAAATAGAAATATTATTGGCTTTTTAAGTCAAATTCAATTTCAAAAGGTATAATAATTATTGTAGAAAGAAAACAAACACCAACTCACATTCTGATGAAGAATCAGAAAAAATGAGAAATCACAACTAATCAAAGAAGATATTCCGGATATAACAGAAGATCAACTATTCCATATCCCAAAAGCTCAACATCGACAAGATGCACTGGACCGAAAATCCCATGATGTTCATTTCTTAATTCTTTTTATATTATTAATTTAAATCATTCATTTAAAAAATACATTATTTTCACTTTATATACATTAATTATCCCTATAATTAATGACTTAAGCTAAATCTTTCTTCAGCTGTCATCATAACAAATACATATAGATCATTCGGATTTTCACATTTGATTTTCAAATTATCATTATAATGGGCTTCAAAACCCCACTTTGTTTCTTTTCTTGCTTTTTACACTACAAGCTTTTTAAATTGATTAATTAGTATTTTTTTTCTACCAACTTGTGCTCTTCATATTCTTCCATGTATCTTTCGACAAAATCATTCCTTTGTCGTTATTCCAATTTATATCTTATATCACATATTTTATAGCATCAAGTTCGAAAAATTAATCACGATACTGTGTAATCATCTTTATATTACGTCATGCACAAGAGTCGTAGTGATTGTGTCTCATATATTACGTTGCGTATTTTAAGCGATCATGCATGAATAGCATTTAAATAAATGTTCAGTAGCATACAATTCTAATGGATTTACATTCTGTTTACATTAAATTCCTCATCCACTATTCACTTTTCTATTACATTTGGTTCCCATTCAATTTCATTTAAAAATAAATTTAGTTTTACAAACCCAACACATTTTTCAAAATAAAGTTAATGTTACTCGAGATAACAAAAATCTCTTACAGTGTAGAGATAAAGATCAAGGCAGTATAGTTGAAGAAATGTTTCAAAGACTCCGGGCAGTTTTTAAGTCGTTGTACACCTTAAGAACTATTACATTCTTAGACTCCAATTCTATATTTAAACCAAACACACTATCACGTTATCTTTCTATTTTTCAATCACACTACCTTTCAATCATGGACACTCTAAGTTTTGATTTAAAATCTCAATTTAAGTATTCAAATGTTGATTGCCACGATGCAGAATTTCCTGTTTTGCGATCTTTCGTCTGAAAAAATGGTAATTGCTTTATAAAATTTAACGCGAATGTTTAAAATTTTGTTTTTGTAATTAATTAATTTAATAAAATCAAATTAAACCATGCCTTTTGGATGCAAAAGAAAACACGAGTTTGTATTTGAGAAACTGAAGAAAAAAAAATAAAAAGAAGAGACTTTTAAAAATGATGAAGGAGTCCTCGAAAATGATTAGTAAGCCCTAGGTACAGTCCTTAATGTGTCTATTTGATAAGATGGCACAGTAAGAACTTAATGATTGAAAACGAGTAGTTAAACTAAAAGAACGTATATTTAAAATTTTAACTTAAGTATAGATTATAAATAGTTTTCCTCACTTTATATTTGAACTTTTTTTCAATATTTTTAAAAAAAATTCAATTACAGTTAAAACATTTACCTATATCATCGACATTTTTTGGCTCAATTCCATACTGGAAGTTTTCCTTTTCCTGGTACCAATTGAAAACCATTTTGTCGATGAAAGATGGTAAAGAACCTTTAAGTTGAAGGACAATATTTTCACCGACTACATGTCCTTTATATTTTTGGTTACTGTATCCGATTTGATTTGCTGTAGCGATGTATTGAGCCCAATTTTGTGCTAATTCATTTATTTCCTTTAATTAAAATAATTATTGAAAATTAAATTTAATGAAATCAGTAGACTCTATATTATAGACCAGCTTTCACAAATTATCATCCGAAATGACAAATATTATGGGAAAATGGTAACTTAAGTTATATTTTTCTATAAGTTTACATTTTAAAAGTTCTTTTCTAATATGTTAAAGTTTGAAATGTTTTTAATATTTTTATTTAAATTAAAAATCATTATTTATTATGAATTTCAGGTTATTTATTCTATATTTTTTAAAAAGATAAGATTTATTAAATTTCTATTTAAATACAAATTTTTAAATCTCTTCTAAAATATTTTAATTTATAAACAATTCCAGGAGATTTTTTTTATTTGATTGCATTAATTTTTCCCCGTTCTGCTACTTTGATTTGTGAATACCTAAAAAATATTGGAAAATATTGTGAAATTTAAGAAAAATTAATAGATGACCCGATAAAAAAATAAGAACGAGAGCAAAAAGCAATATGTAAGTATAAGCCTTATATATACTTTACTCAGTGAAAGTGTCATTAGAAAATTATACTATCGTTCGGGACTGCGCCCTAACTAGACAGGTGCAAAACGGGGCCCTTAAACGAAATTGTTAATTGAATTTTCTTTACAAATTAGAGTACAATTAAATGAAAATTAAATATTCTTATAATATAAATAATGCTATATATTTTGTGTACAATAAGTTTCTTATATGATATCTATTTGAACCATAGATCCTTTTTTTCCCAAAAAAATAAGGACCCTAAAAAGCTAATTAATTCTAAACAAGCGCCAAGCGTTTTTTATTGGCGTTATCTTTTAATAAACATTATTAATTTATTTATTTTAAAAAATGTATTATTTGGTTAAACCAATGAAAACAGAATACATTAATATTAAATTATCATTGGATTTAAATATCGTGTTTATAGCATCGGGGATAAAGTTTATTTGTACCTGATTGGACTTCAGTGGTTTTGTGTTGTGCCGCCTTCTGTATTGGTTGTGAATTTCCAATATATTATTACGAAAATCATCTATGTTTCTTTCATTAAAAACTAAATAAAAAAGAAATCTTTTTAATTAAATCAAATAATTTATAATATCTAATATTTTTAAATAATAGATTAATTTTCAATTATTTTTGAATTGTTGCCTCAAATTAATTATTAAAAGTTGTGTTCAATATGGAAGAAAAGAATCTCTTATTACAGTAGTCTCTGATCAGTTTTCAATTGGATAAAATCATTTTGTTTTAATCGGTCAAAGAAATTTTTCCGTTTTAAACGATTTTAAAATATATTTTAATTTTTAAATTTTATATTTTTAATTATTTTGTTAAATATCAGTGACGAGTGAAATGTTTACCTCAATAAAAAAATATAGCTTACAATACAGGTTATCTGGAACAAAATTTAAGTGACTTCTCAATGAAGATAGTAAAGTAATTTTTATTTGATTCGTTTAAAAATATTAAAATATCAATTCCAACGGCTAATTAGAAAAATGTACACATTTTTGTTATTTGGAGAGAATGAGGAAAAAATGGTTACAAAATGACTGAGAATCATTATAATTCCAAACTAAATTAAATTGGATCCTCAGTAAGTTATGATATAAGATCGAATTTCTTTTATCAGTTCACTTCCAGTACACGCCATTAAATTCAGGACCCAAGTAAATCTTACCGAATATCTTATGAAGATGTTGAACATAATGGTGTAACCAGGCATTGAATCTAGTTTAAACATCATGGATTTTGAAAGAATTATTGAAATTGAAGAATTGTTAGTTCACTTACTCAAATCAACACTCAAGAAGTTAAAAGTATATTTATTCATTAACAGATAATTTTTTATCTGACATTTTTAGGGTTGAAAATTCCAAGTTACTGCAAAAATTTTAAAAAGTAAAACATGCATTTTAAGTTTCTAAAATGTAAAACCAATGTTATTAAAATAAATTTCAGATTACGAAACTATATCACAAGTTTATTATAAACGGTTAAAATTTTATAGCTTTGATAAATACGCTAGATGTAGTTTTTGGTACTAACATATGAGAGATAGAGATATGATTTCCTGCAGCAATGTTTTGAACCGGTTGTAAACGAACAACGTCCGTTCGAGCCGCCGTTACACTTTTAAGAGCGTTCAACCCCGTTCAAAAGATGCACAGCAATTTCATGCTCATATAGTTGAAAATTTCGAAAAAACTATAGAAATATTTTAGCTTTGTAATAGTCAGCGGAATTGATGTTAAATATTTTTAATTTTTTATTTTGTTTTTTGTAAGTAGTAAATTAACTTCGTGGATCAAATAAATGTATTGGATTTGAACGATTAAAAATTGAATTGAAGTGTTTCCTGGATCTGTAATTGAATTCACCGGATAAATATCATCAAAAGAACCATTTTCAAAACTGCTTGAGGAGATGGTCTATCAAAGATGCGTAATTTAGATTTTGCGCTAATCATGACTGGAAGATAGTTCCGTATCCTTTTATTCTTTTATTTATATGTTTCTTGTTAATTTTTCGACGTTTAATTGTTCCAACTTTTTGTTCTTTATTAAATACATCAGAAACTTTGTTTTTCTCAATGAATTGAACAAGATCGTCTTTTTTATGTTTTTCTATCCAAACACATTTAAGAAGAGGAAAACTTAATTCACCCTCAAGAATTGGTTCAATAATATTTGTATAAATCATCATTTGTATATTTCTTTGCATTATAGTTGGTAAACTATATGATTCTTCCCTTAATCCCAAACTAAGAGCCAAAAGATTACTAAATTTAACACTACTATCATCATCCAATTCAATTTTAACAAGATGACCTTGTTTAATTTTACAAGATTTGAACGGATGGGATAAGATGTCATTAATTGATGAGTGACTTGTGAAAAATTTCTTTAAATGTATTAGTATACTCTACATCATAATAATAAGTTATTATTAATCGTATAGTATCAAATTTTGTTTTCTTATTTGTAACGTATCTGATTCAATTCATCATTAAAATCTACTTCTTTTTTATTAAATCCCAAACAATTAGCTTCTTCAATACTATCAAATGTTACTTTGAATGGAATATATTTACAATTAATATTTAAAATTTTATTGTCAATATATATCAGATAAAATGTAGAGTTGTGACTAATTGTATAGTTTCCTTCAATATAATAAAAATATTCATAACTAGTATGTAATGTACTTTTACTATAATTAATATGAGAGTTGTTATAAAACGGAAAATTATTGTACACAAAACTGAATTCAGTTAAAGCAACTTCCCAATCATCATCCAAGTAAATTTGATTTGGGAATTCAACATTAAACTTTCCAACTTCATTATTTGGAAATGTAAGTGAACAACTATTACTGGGTAAATTCACGCAAAAATTTGTTTTATTCATTAATTTTTCTAAAATGTAACGATAAATGTGTTTTGATATCATTGCTAAATTTAATTAATTTCCCACAATAATCTCGAATATTAATTTCAATGATGTTTATAGTTGAATACGATACTGGAAGGTACAATAACTTTAAGCAAATCGTCAATAACAAATGAAGTAAAAGCTTGTAAAATTGCTACTCTTTTATTAATTTGAGCCTTTACCAATGCATTGAAATATGGTAGACTGCGTTCAAATTTCATGTTTACTATTTTTAATCAATTATTATTGTTTAGAATTTTATCCACTTCTTTTTCTTTAAATTCTTTTTTTGAATCTTTTTTACTTTTGGTTTGGGTTTACGAATAACATTTTTGGTTTCAATTTCGTTTTTGACAAGTAGTTTTTTCAATGGCATGATTGATTTGATTTATTGTTTTAAATTTTGTTTATAAATCGTAACACCTTTTTCAATAAAAATATCTGTTCAGATACGTAAATCGTCACTGCTTTGTTGTGTAAAGTCAAAGAATAAATATCCGTGGGAACACTTGTAGCATATTGGAATGATTCAATTAAAAATTTTCTTTTGTTTGGATAATCTTGTCTGGCTAAGAAATCGATAATCGTTTGATCGCGCGGATTTTTTAAAATAACTAGGTATTGAACATTTAAATTACTAGTTCGATGACTTCCTCCTTGATAAAATAAATTTTGTGTTATGAAAATAATAGTAACTCCACAATATCGACTGATTTTTGTGAACAAGTTATTAAAATCTTTTTCCTTATTTGCCTCTTGATACAAATCGTTTATAATTATTACATCGCCTCGACGTAACCTAGACGACCAGTTTTTATTGAATCCCTTAACTATTGGCATTTTCCATTTACAAAACTGATTTTGAGTCAATCCATGCTCTTCGTCTGTGCCCTTATGCCAATATACTTTATTGAATTTTGATTTGAACATGTTTGATTGTAATAAATTACATACAAATAAAGTTTTCCGCTCCCACTTGGCCCTACAATTTGATATACTGCATCATTTCTTAATTCAATTTAATTTAATTTAATTTGTTTATAATTTGTTAGATAGCAGAAAATGATTAGTAATATTAATTATAGAGGAGGATGTGAAGTATCTGGAATGAAGTTCCCAACCGTAAAATCTCAACATGTAGTGGATAGCAGCGGAAAATATCCAATCTTGTTCTTCAAGATTGGAAAATGCAGGATATTGGGTTGTAAGAAACCATTACAGAAAGTGGATCTCAAATATCAGATTGAAGATTTACAAATTCAATCATTATCTTTGTCCATTGACATGTGTTGTCGAATCAACTTGTATGATTTCTCTAGCAAAACAGAAAGCATTTACGAGCCAGAACTGTTTCCTGCATTAAGACTTGTCAAGTATAATCCACTTTGTGTGAATGTATTTGCAAGCGGTAAAGTGGTTGTCATGGGGATAAAATCATTGGAATACAACACTCTAGTACAAGAAATATTTAATTTTATAAAACTCAAAATTAATAATCTTAATACCGACGAAAAAATACTAGATATTTTATTAAGCACCGACTGTGTTTAAATATATAGAATTCTGACGATTGTAAAAATTCAAAATGATCGACGAGCAAGAAGTATATGTATTCGAAACAATTCTGATGAAGATGGAAAAGCTCTTTCCGAATACGAAAAACAAGCTTTCATATTGTGCTCTTGAATTTTTGGCAACACGCATTTATCAAATGACTGGAATAAACATCGAAAAATTTGTACGAATGCATTACGAATCGGTTCAATGATCTGGTTTGAAATGTCTAGATGACTGCATTGTTTGTGCAGATCCTTCAATGTTCACTTGCACATTTAGATGCAGATGCTGAAGGGACTACAAGAAGAAAGAAGTTGTCCATATTTTGTTGGCAGAACTAAGAAAAGCTTATTATAAGATGATTTGTGACGATGTAAATTAAATAAATTTTTAATTTCATCTTTTTACGAATTTATTTTTATGTGTTTATTTGTTGAGAATCAATTTTTATTAAGTATTTACTAGGTTGTATTATTATTATTATTTTGAAATTTTCATATTATTTTATTTTGGTATTTTATTTCAAATTATACTACAAAAATTATACATTAAAAATTACTTTAAAAACATGTATAAAAATTTGACTTAAATAAAAATAACACTTAAAATTACAAGAAAAATTACTTTAAAAATAAATTACTTTAATATTAATGATTATTTAAAATTGAAAAATTTACTAAAAATTAAAATATTTTAAAAATTTATCAAAAAAAGATGCCCACACAAAAATTAATTATCTTGATTACATATTTATGTAATCAATATATTTAGAGATTAATTACGTCATTACGTAATTTAATCCGTCACCGTCGGGGGAGGGGTATGGTGCAGAAAGCTACTAACTCGGACCAAGTTAAATATTTGTTATTTAACATTAAAATTTCTGTTATTTAAAAGTTTCCCTTTTTGGTCTTCAAAGATACAGACCCGTCAGTCACATCATCAAAATCAATATTTTTCACCATATCATTATATAGGCAGATCAGAAAGTCTTGACTGTCCCTTTGTTGATCGCAAATAGTTTTTTATAAGATTCAGTTTTGAAAAGCTCCTCTCACATGAAGCCACAGACACACAGATCGTAAGAAATAGTTGTAGACTTAGTGAGAATATTGGGAGAGATTCAAGGAAATCCCAGTCAACTATTAATTTTAAAATATCAATTATTGACCAGTATTTGTGTTTGTGGATATCAATATCTGTTGCCTTCAGGTGTTTTCTCCACCTTAGTATTTCTTTTAAAAGCTCTACTTCGGATAGCTCATCATAAAAAGTTGTCAGTTTTGGATGGTGACACCCTGTGCCTGCCCATGTATTTAACAATGAACGGTTATGAAACCCGACTAGACAGAGCTATGTCTGCTGTGTCAAATTTGGAATTTTTTTATTTTGGTGTGGGTCACACCTCCGTACCCCCTAGTGACGCCTCTGGTACCAAGCAAAGCACGTAAAAAATATATGCGGAGTTACATCTAGTGTATTTATCATCAATAGCCCTTATCAACAAAGTGTTCTCGCTACTCGCCGCCCGCGCTTTTATCGTCGGCACGAAATTCATAAGTAATCGTATACAGCAGAGCTTCCCAACCAGTGTGCCGCGACCCACTGGTGTGCCGTGAAACATTTGCGATGCGCCGTAGGATAATTGTGGATTTTTTTTAATTTTCTTACAAATTATCTATGAAGTGATAAATATTGTTCGACTAATATTATTACTATTTAATAGGCTAATTGAATTTGATTGGGTTCGAAATCCTTTTACTTTGCCATCTGAAGAATCTTTGCAAATCTTATCGATGAAACAAAAAGAAGAATTAAAAGATATAAAAAATGATCGTACACTTGAGCTTCAATTTAAAGACAATATATCAATTTTGGTTAATCACTAAGAAGGAATTCCCAACTATTTCAAAAAATGTTATGGATATTCTATTACCATTCGCTACTACCTACATGTGTGAACAAAGCATTTCATCGCTGGTTACCATTAAGAATATAAAGCGATCGTGCATTAAAAGCCTTGACCAGGACCTGTGCGTATCTATTTCAAGTATAGAACCTAATATAAACAAGCTTTGTTCTCAACATCAAGGTCAGATATCACATTAAGCTGCTTTATAAATGTAATACATAATGTATGTCCAAAAAAATTATTAAAAATATTTTTGTTTTCAAAACTTAACAGAGTTTTTTTTCTATAAATTTGTAGTATATTTTTTTAGTGTGCCGCTATATTTTTACAAAATAGTTACCGTGCCGTAGACTGAAAAACGTTGGGAAGCACTGGTATACAGTGAAACTTTCAATTCACATTCTTTGGTTACGGTTTGCTTTTCAGAAGATAAGAAGCCTTTATTTTACAAATATGATATTGATAAGAATTTATTTATATTGTCCGGTTCTTATTTTGGCACCCTGGTCGGTCGTTTGGTCAGCCCGCCCGTTAATCCGCATCTGCCAGTACGATACACGTTGAATAGACGGGATGAAATTGAAAATATTGCTAAACTGCCGTTCACGTTGAAACTGCTTAGAATTTATGATAAATAGTTTGATATTTTTGTTGTAGTCAGAGAAATGTGCAATTAATAACTATAAATTTGAATTCAAGCATGTTTAGAAATATTACTAACAATGAAAAGTTCTTGATATTCTCAATTTTTATTGTATATCAATAAATTTATTTGATTTTTACTAACACCGTTAAAAAAAAGATACACTACTCAGGACTCAAAACTTATTACGACATTGAGCAGAGTTGAATTAATAATTGTAAAACTGCTACTTCAATCAAACTTTCTCAGTGTACTCGTATTACTCATATGGATACTTTAACTTCTGTTTGCTCTCCCACACTGTAATACTGTTTATCCAAATGTTTCAATACCTTTTCCTCCCTCTATTTTCCTTAGTCTTTCTTTTCGGTTTTTCTTCTGATGTCTCCCTTTATGCCTCTAGCACTTGAGATAAAGCTTATTTTGTTTTGTTCTTTTACATTTTCCAGTTGTCAAGTTTTTTATTTCCCCTACTTACTCGGTAAATTATTCATTATTTGACCAAGCTGTTGTGATAAAGTAATTTCATTTCCATTTTGCCGTTTGTTTTCTCTTTTTAATTTGTAATTATTAATTAATAACGACATTGACTCATTTGATTGTCTCAATTCTTTGGTATTTCCGTTTCATTTTTCAATTTTCTCGATTAACTCCAATTTTTCTAAATTCTTGAATAACAAACTCTTTACTTTATAATTTTTCATCCACTTATTTATTTTATTTTAATAATAATTAATTAATTTAATTTTGTTTTTTCATATTTTGAATTAAATTTTTTATTCAACAAAATGGTACTTTTTTAATTTTTCAGTGAATAAGGCCACATTTTGTACCAGACCTGAGTCTCTAAGTTCGTCTAACAAACCCTATATATATGTGTGTGTTTTGACACCATTTTAATCAAATTAGGATAATGACTAGTTAATCGGGGGTGGGGACAGGGAGTGTCGTAAACTTAACTAATATGGGTTTAGATATTACAAAAAACAGAAAAATCAAAACAACAAATCTGCAATCAATCAATTGATATCAATTCATTGTCATCGGAGCCTAGAATCGAAAGCATAGAATTAAAACCATTATGCATCGTAAAATTCTGCATGAGATTTACTTATAGCTGCTTTGATAATTTATCTGAAATTTCACAGGACCAACAGATTGAAGAATTCTAACATATACAACCTTGAACTTTGTCGAAATAGTCAACAATGAAATATTTTCTTGTAGAGTCTACTTTATCTTCTCACTCAAATTATCTAATTTACCTGACGATGACAATGAATCGGTCAAAATATATGATAGTATAATATATATCCTGGATTGGAGCTTTTTTATTTAAAATCAAAGTTAGCCGACTATCGACGACAATCTCTATCTAAAACCCGACGGGTAGAACAAGAGTTGACTTGTAATTTCACTCATGCAGCAACAGTAGCGCGAAGCAAAGGTGTTTATTGCATTTTAGGGTTTTGGAAGTCACATTTCGCTATAATTGGCTACCTCCGACTCTACATGAAGTGTCATCTCCTCATCGGTGGTAATTTAATATGGTTTAGTTACGGCGTGTTTGTATCGATCATAACGAAAGTTACTTGCAACGACAGTAGCCATCATTTTATGTAAGTTTCGGGATTTTTACTATGTTTTATTTTACTGAAAATTTTTTTTTTATTTAATTTATTTTACCTTCAGAGTCCCCGACCACAAGCTACAATAAGTCGAAAGTATATCTTTATAATCATGAATGGGAACAGAAACTTTATTAACAATGAAAAGGTATACATGTATTTGCATTATATGTCTTTCAAATGTATCACTTCCAAAAAGAAGTAATGTTGAATGACACTTGAAAACAGTCCATAAACAATATGAAAATAATTATCCACTTGGCACCGAGAAAGTAAAATTACAACAATTAAATATGCAACAGTCATTTCTTATGAGATCAAGTACGAAGTCGAAAAACAACATCATTGCCTCATTAAAGGTAGCTGAAATTTAAAACAATATTGGAAGCCTTTTGAAGTCAGCGAAATATGGAAGGAGAGTTTTATTAAAGAAGGAGAAATATTGTTTCAAAAATTTAACAATAAATCGGAAATAATTGCTTCAATTAAAGAAATGTCGCAGTCGAGAAACACCCTTATATGTAGAATAGAAGCGTTGAGTGAAAATTTAGAAGAGATTCAAAAAGAAAATATTAATAAATACAGATTTCTATCCTTACAATTGGACGAGTCAACGGATGTCACTGATATCGCACTACTATTTAAATGAGTTATCTATTTATGTTATTTAAATAAATCTTTAGATCGAAATGAGTGTTCTAACTATTCTCATTTAACTCTACAGCAAGAAAATTACTTTTGATTATTTGTATCTCAAAATTATCAATCAGAAAAATAATTACCTTCTTCTTCATCATTAATTCCATCCTAAATATATTGATAAATTTCAAGAACCCCTAAAATCAACATATTTACTTTCAAATCTAAATCTGTATATTCTGAACCGACTTTTTTTGGTTGAATAATTTCTTCTGAAAACCATAAAATCAATCATTCACACCAATTTACTTAATATAATAGACTTTTTTGAACTTACCATCTTTGAGATTGATCTGAAAATAGAAAAATGATCAACTTATTGATTAATAACATTTGATTATATAAATTAAATACAAAGAATGGTAGATGTCAGCGCTTGAAGTCGTTATTAGTTTCGGATATTGGGTTTTCTGTAATGACCTAATAGTGCTATAGGGACTCAATAAACATACACAAATTGATGCATTTTTATATTGAATTAAAATGTTCTTAAAAAAACGTAGTAAAATTTGTGATTATATTCCATCATTTTTCAATATTTATTGTTTTTAATTTAAATTTTTAATTCAAGTATAAAATAGATGCAAAATAGACACACATAAAACATAGATACATTTCTTTTTATCGTAAAACAATAATATATTGAATAGAAAATAAAATTTTAATCTATATTTTGTGTAGGGACTTCTCGTAATGATAAAATTCCCACAATAAAATAATGTAGTTGAATCGATTGACAAATATATCTCCGAAGTTTATTTGTTTAGATAATATCATAATGATCAGTTGTAATCTTGTGAAAACTGATTAAATTTTGACGTTGTGAAACTTTGAAAATATGATATTGGATTGAACACTGAAGTGATTAGCACCTGAAGATACTTTGAGTAGTGTACAAAATTGGATGACAAGAACATCGAACAGAATATTTTGATGAAGGTGTACATTCTTGAATATATATTAGTTCAATCTAGGTAAGTATCTGGAGATGTCTTGAGTTCGATTGTATATCAAGTAGAAACAATTTGTATTGTCACAGAAAAACCATGTTTGAAGTTTGGGGCGATGGAATTCTTGAAAAGCATAGGAATATACGTCTGTTTGTTTCAGAGTTTCTGAATAATAAGTGGAAAGGAAAAAAAGTAAAAATGTCTCTCGTTAATTAAACAAAAATGAGATTGCTATTCAATTAAATAATGTATTTGTAATTGAATTATTAAATTAATTTGTAACTTAAAAACACCTTGTTTGTTACTTATCACAGGTTTAAATAATTAATTAATTTTAAAATATGAAATAAATATACTTAAAATTAAATAAATTTTAGCAACCTTGTTAGGCTGGTTTTTCTTATATGCTTTAGAATCGTCCATGAAGTCTGGTTCATCGGGTGGTAATCTATGGACTGGATGACTTTCTTGTTTATTGACATTTTGATAACTTTGTGCTTTTGCAAATGGCTCAGGCTTCAAAATTATTCCTAAATTACGGTTTTTGGAAAAATTGTCATAGGAAACAACAGATGAATTTTCATCTTCCAAAATCAAATTAAAATTTTCTTTTAAAGAAGTCTCGTTTGTTTTAATTTGCGAGTTCTTTATTTGTTCGGTCAAGGTAGAGCCTTCCGGTTGACTTTCATTTGCATTTACTTGCTTAAAAATAATATTTTGTTCAGAATTAGAATATTTATTAGATTTATTTGGAAAGGTTTTGAAATCTCCTATTCTATTTTCTAAAATTAAATTTGAATAAATCGAGCTTGTGTCACTATTTCCTGTTTGAAGATCTTCATTATTTTTCCTAATATTGAATTTTTTTTCATTCGATAATTGTTTTAATTGTTCTTCATTTTTGTTTTGTTGAAAATAGTTTAAAACTTTGTCTTCACTTGACTTGAGGAAATTATGATTGATGTTTTTAATTTTATTTATATCTTCTTCCATATTTTTATCAGAATAAAAGTTTTCATTAGTTAGTTTACTCTCAAATTTGAAATCGATTCTTTTGTTATCAAAAGGTGGAGTTACATTTATTGAATCTTTTAGCATATCATCATCATAATTTGTTCTGGCGTCAACATTTCTTTCCACTTTAACAACATTTCCAGTTGGACTGTTAATCATTTTCGCTGGAAAGTTGTTATAACCTTTTAATTTCAAGATTATAGGATAACTTTCCCATCCTTAATATATTAATAAAATATATTATTAATTAATTTAATTTTAACCTATAATTCGATGTTGAACATTGTTCAAAAATTTCCCCACAATATTTCCAGGTTTAACATAGCGAGCAATCACAATCCATTGACCATCATCAGTTTTGCTTCTCCCGAACCCAACTTCAGAAGTTTCTTTCCATACTATTTGAGCAAAATGACCTAAAATTTATTATGAAATATTATTTATTTATTAAATGACAGACAAATAGCTGCTAAATTTTGCCTTTCTTGACTAAATTTGAATTCATCAACCTCTCGATACCACTTCAAAGTGATTTCCTCTCCTATTATAGTAAAGTTTAATATAATTTAAAGCTATCTTTATAACCTGATTGTTTATAATTTGAAAAACTTTTATTTTCCCCAAATAAATAATGTGATTTCTTTTTAACTTGTTTAATTTTTCTTGCGATATTATCAGAAGATATTTGAGAATCTTCCGCTAGTTGTATCGATAATTTTAAAGGAGGAGCTTTGTGGAGAGATCTCAATCTGAAATTCTTAGTTATATTATAATGTTATAATAAAATTAATATTTACTCATTATGAATTTGTAAACATTCTAAGTTAAAGCTTTCATCCATATCATATGAACTTTTCTGACCTACACAATTTATATAATACTCAATTTAAAAATAATAAACTTTTTTTAAAAAACTAAGGTAATTTTAGTGAAATTTTCTCAAATATCAATATTCCTAATTTTATCATAAGATAAATAAAATAGGTTAAATAAAAAATAAATTTACAGTAAAACTTTTTACAATTTTTACTTTAGATATATTAAAAGGAAGATTTTATTTAAAAATCATATTTGAAAAAAACAAAGTTCAATAATTACTTTATTTATTAATTAAAAAAAATTAAATATTTCTTTAAATTAAGTAAATTAATTCATATAATCTACGTCACTGACCTTTATCAATTCACAAATTGTGGTTTTATTAGCAGGTTAGTAAAAGATTTTTAGATAATGTTTTTAGTAATTGATAAATTATACTAATAGATAAATATTTTTCAGATTTAATGATAAGTTCTTTTCTTGAATTATGTTTGACTTTTGGTCTGGGAATTCTAATATCAGGATTGGCATTTTTATGGACTCGAAGAAGTTTGTCAGTAGATGATGACATAGTTTTGCCGAAAGAAGACTATAAAATTAAGAATAAAATTTCTAAAGTACCCGTGAAAGCTAAAGTTACCAAAAAAGATTTCACGACTGCAAAACTCAAAAATAATATTAAAACAGCACAGAAATCAACTGTAAATGCCGTTAAAAATAATGAAACTTTCAAAGATGTTACTGAAAATAAAGTATCCGCAGTAGAACGAAACAGAAATGATTCAACAGCAGAGTGGACTAAAGTAACTAAGCCAACAAAAAAACCCAAGAAGGAATCCAAATCTGATTCATTTGATTTATCAGCCCAAGAGGAAAGTGTAAAACATTCTACGTTAGAAAATAACCAAAAAGAAACTGTTAAGTCTTGCGATAAACCTAAAGTTGAAAATCCAATCAAAATCGAACTAGATAAAGAATTGAAGACGGAAAAAGGTATATTATTATATGATTAGATTTACATTAATTATATTCAAACTTATTCTAATATATTTAGTAAAATATTCAATTTACAAATTATTTTACCATTAAATAAATAATTTATAATGTTTAGTTGAGATACATGAGAAAAATACATTTTTAAATAATTTATAATTTGTCTAATATTGAGTAAATTTGATAGGCCAGATTATTATCCAATCATGACGCGTTGATTTCTAATAAACAAACTTCAATGTTTTAGGGTGTCACTTGCTGACTAATTACTTTCATACATAAGATTTTGCAAAAGTAATGCAAATCGAATTGCGTCATTATTATATAACTGGATGTTCCAGTTCTAATCACCTTTAATTATTAGTTGTAGATATTTATTATTAATTATTTCTAAATTATATAGCAGTTAAATATTAGTATAATTATATCGAACTCTCAGTTGGTAAATTCGATATAAACTTATATTTTATATTGATTAATAAAATTATTGACTAAATTGATGTTATTCATAAAAATTTTATTGATCTTTTGATTTATTAAATGACAGAATAAAATCTTTTCTTTTCGGTCAATGGAGAAAAGGATAATTATAATAGAATTTTGCACATGTTGCATAATAGATTCAAATTCAGTGATCTTGAATACCGTTATATCTATGTTCTAGATTTTGTATGCATATTAAGGATTGCAACTGAGTGTGTTTCCCCCACCTAGCAAATTGTCTAAATTTTACTCAGAGATGCCAGTGTATGAATATTTTTTTCAGGAACCAGGGTTTTAGTAACCATATTTCTGAGTTTACAATATTTTTAGCAAAACTAATTACGAAAATCTTTTTCCCGTTATGTTGCCTTTAGGTATTGTGTTTAATTAACCCACTAATACAGGGATTTTCTTCTGCATTTATAAGCAATTCAACTTCAACTGGATTTTATAAAAAAACTATGAATGCAGTCGCAACCATTCGTCTATCGTTGTATAGAGATAACCTTGCCTGTAGTCGCTGTCATGCATTAAACAGCAAAAAAATTATGCTAGCACTAAATCAGCACCACAGTAGAATCCATCTTGAGGAGGCGCATGCATTATAGGGTTAAGGAAAAAATTTACTTCGTGAGTCGTTAATTTGACTTTGACCGTGAACAGTTTTTGAGTATTTGTGAAAATGCTAAACAAAAACGTTTACCTAAATTTGAATAGAAATAGTATTTTAATATTTTAGGTCATAATTTTATTCCCAAAGATTAATCCTGTCCATTTAATATCAAATTTTTAAAAATATGTTTTAATTGGATGATTATATTTGGTTTGAGAATGACCAATCAGGTTTTTAATTTTTTCTGGACTTTCCATATTTATAACGTGTAAATTAATGGAGAATGGATGTAATCATTTGGAATCTATTACAAGTGAATATTTTCATTTGTATTTAAAAATGGCTTAAATCTTTATTAAACTGTTTTCCTACAAATTCAGTCACATGATGAGAATTTATGACCTTAAAACAGATGTTAAAATTTAGCAAATATCGGAGAGAAATAAATGGATATTTTAAATAGCTTTCCAATACTATTTAACCGATTTTACTGGTGTTTAAACCATCAAGCGGAAACTAATTACAACTAAAATCATACATCATTTAGTTCCGGAAAAACCAATTGAACCAGTAAAGAATCAGACAGTAAAATCAAAGAAATTCGTTACAGTTGAAGAAGAACCAAAAACTTTACCACAACCGGAGAAAATCGAAACAAAACCAACTCTAGTTTCCCATGACAGTGATAATATACAACAGAAAATCGCAGAAATGATGGTGGACTTGGATAAAATGAGAAACAATCAGAAGGATGACAATAAAGGCAACAGTCAAATCAGTAAAGAATTGGAATCATTGAAATTGAAAGTTGATTTACGATTGAAGTTGATTATTGATTTAACAATTCGGAATTCAGTTGAAAACCAGCCAAGCCAACGAACAAAAATTGCTTGAAGATGTCAAAAAGAAAGGCCAGGCTGTTAGCGATTTGAAAAACCAATTTCTCATTATCCAATCAGAATTGACGAAAAATATTGTTGCTAATCAATCGATTAACCGCGAAAAATTGAGTTTGGAAAATCGGCTCCGGTCTGTTGAGGAACAAAATGCATTAATAACCGAGGTAAAATTATCTCCTATTCCATTTATGTACTTATTCATTTATGATATAATCATATAAATCATAATTTTTAACGAAGTTCACTATCGATTCCAAGGTTGATTATTGTTTACTATTAAATTATTATAGTTGATAAACTTTTTTGTGACACCGGCTAAACATAGGGCCGAAGGTCAACATTTCAGAGAGATAAAATTCTAGTCAGCCTCCGTCACAATCGCTTGATGAAAAAAGAATTTAAATGATAATCTATTACCGTATTTAAAATTAATAATTTCAAATCTATTCCTCCTGACATTCAACATCTTATTTCATTCACTATTATTTCCTGATCATTAGTGGCAAATAGTACTCACGTGACATTATCATTATTATTATAGTTTATTGTCATGTGATAGAATTTCATCTGAAATTATTAATAAAATATTTCCCTAATTTAGTCGATCGAAAAAACAATTGAATCTAAACACCGACTATAAATCTGAAAGCAATTATCATAAATATCAATAAAAATCTTATCTTCACCATAGATTTTTTTTTCCAAATTTCACTTTTAAAAAAATTTGAAATTATAATAAAATATTGATTATTAAAATATTAGAAAATTGTGTATTCAGAGCAGTGTATTTTACAAACCGGCTTCCGATAACTCTTAATTATAAAATTCAACCACCAATTGTGTAGTTTATTATCTATCCAAGTTTAGTGACTTTTTCTAGCATACAAAGTGTTTTTAAATTTCTTTTTACCATTTATCGAAAATTAAAGTTTAAAGTATTTACTATCCGGATTCACACAAGAATTAGTTTCTTGTATATTAATTTCATATTATCTTATATTTCACTGAAAAAAATTACAAAGAAAATGATAATTTCAACACTTGGCGTTACACAGAATTTTTGGTCTGTGCTTCCTGTCGATGAATCATTTCCAGCATTAGTGAATGTGATGTTTCATTGCATATAAGTGCGTGTATGGCTTTGTGATGATTTGAACAAACAATATGTCATTCTAGAAATGGATATTATCCATTGGATAATTTAAGATTTTCGTGAAATGACGTTTTATCCGAAAATCGTTGCGTTCACATTGTAATTCCAGATAGAAAAACCGGATTCAGATAAATAAAATTCTGATTTAAAGTTCAAATAAAATATATTTAAATTTTTTTCGCTGAAAAATATTATTTTTATAATAATTAACTTCTTTTGCTAAACAAATGTTTTACACGAAATAAAAATTATGAATTTTAAAAGTTCAATTTAACTGTTTTCTACTCTCTCGTATTATCAACCGGATGTTACGCTTTAAAACTGATTAAAATATTATTTTCCCAGCACTTTTGATACTTTAGAATTTAAATTCCGGCACATCGGAAACTTGATCATTAAAAATTTTGTTTTGTGCATTTTTATTTATTAATTATTGATTTAATTTAATGTGAAAAGATAAAATAAAGGATGTGTAACGAATAAAAGTGTTCAGTGCTCAAATCAAAGAACATTATCTAAAACCTGGAAAGTCTTATTTACTAAATATGTATGACATCCCTGTTCAAAATAGTTTTGTCTATAAAATTCTGATTCCAAAATTCGAATAAATCATATAACAAAATATTCGTCCTAGATATTTTGTGTAAATCACAATTTTCTTAATTCATATTCAGCCGGCGGGGAAATCTTAAATCACATTAACACTACATGATAATGATGAGGAAAAAACTCAGTTTTACAAATTAGGTTGTACATTTTCATTCCTATCTGTCCGTATTCATTGACAGATGTTTGGTATTTAGACAAAATAGATTCAATAAGTTATCTCTTAATGCAGTTGTAATGTAATAAATTTTAATAGTGCTATCAATAAACATAATATTAATAAAATTATATTAACCCTATAAAGTCCGAAATTTGATTATTAAAAAAATAATTTATAGTTATTAACAATAGAAAAACTACATTACATTAAAAATATTATTTCAATTTACATTTTTTACTAAATTGTCAGATAGGTTTTTGGAATCGGAAAGACGAAAGGAAAATTTTGAAAAATATTATAAAACAATGATTTTGAAATAATATTACGTATTTCATTTCGCAAAGCAGTAAACTTTTATAGAGACGGCAAAATTATGAACTTAAAACGATAATTATCGTAATAAACATTACCCTTCGAACAGCCACTTAAATTTCGGTGTACAATCCGTGAAACATGTATTAGTATTCAGAGGGTTGACCATTACATCTGATCATATGCAAAGCAACGATTTCGTTGATATCGACGGTTATAATTATAATAATCATTTTTTAGATTAATTTTATTTTCATTAAAACACAAATGAATCAATGAATTCACAAAGTTGGATTTAAAATATTTAAATTACAATAGTTACTAAAATACTTTTCCGGTTCTTTTACGTGTTAAGAGCTACAAATAACAAAGATAATAAATGAACAAATCCAAATTGAAACCGGCTTGAAATTCAAATAAGTTTTCTAAATCATTGTTTTACAATTGTGCTTTAATAATCTAATTCATAAATAACGCAATCTGTGCATTAATATTTATTTGATTCATTAATTTTTTTACTAATAAAGGACAAAATATACAAATGTATTTTCTTATTTTCTGACGTAATTATTTCTGTAACGCGAGCGCGTTTTGGAAGTTGTATTTTTAATATTTTTTCACAGAAATCAATAAAGTCTGCTGTGACAACGACAACACCTGCATTTGTTTAATAAGCTAATTTCTTATAAAAATATATATATATCGATCAAAAAAATTTATATTTCGTGGGATTATTTATTCAATGTGTTGATCCGCAATTTTTTATCACATTTATTCATTTATGTCTAATTAATTTATATATTTATATATTCATATATGAATATTTAACTCGTATTAAAGATTAAATAATTTGTAAATTTATCAATGGTGAGAAGATAACAGATTTTATTTCAATATATAGATACTTGTTTTTGGATAACTACAAATTTTTGCAGAGCTTTTAACAAGTTCTGAAATGATTAATTAGAACACTTGACATTTTTAAACGTGACTTTTTTTTATTTGACATGACTTGTAAAAGATAATATAAATAGTGTTTTTGCACTATGTAATATTATATTCATAAAAAATTAAAGACATCCCTATATTAACAATGATATGTATGAACAAGTTCAATTAAAAAACATTAAGATTCTTCAAGGTATAAATATTTTTCCCTCGAAATATTTATATCGCATTTTACCTATCTGCATTCTATAGCAGTCATACTATAGGATAATTTTAAGTAATGACAGGGGAAAACTTTTTGTTGGTAAAGAAGGATTCGAATTCATTTATTATTTTTAAAGAAATTTCTAAATTTAGAATATTAATTAGAATAATGGTTGTTTTTGAATTAACCGATGACAGTTTTTAATTTCAATATTATATGAAAGTTTCTATTCGAGATTTTCGATACCATAGATATCGGCAATATTTACAGTTGTTTTCACTTTTCGGAACTTCGTTTATAAATAATAACAAATCTGATATCGATTTAGAAGTGCCAACAGTTTGAAAATTTGAAAATCGAAAACGAAGGATTGGAGAAAAATTTCAAGGCCATTGAACAAGAATTGAAAAGTGTCAAACTGGAATATTCAGATATCATAAAATCCCAAGAACGAGAAATGCTGACCCAGATCAATGTGTTACAGTCAGAAAAACATCGAATGCAAGATCAATTAGTTCGTGTGCAAAACGATCTCATTGGAAATAACAATAAAATGCAAAATGTGCAACAGGATTTACTGGTAGCTCAATTGTCTGCTGTTAAGTGACACATGTCATTATTTTGTTTTTCCATTGAATTTCAGACGGCCAAGAGTGCGCATACTGATCTATTAGAGGAAAATTTACGATTGCAAAAACAATGTGCGGAGTTGGAACAATCGACGGTGTTGAAGCAACAGGACTTGGCAGATTTTGACAATAAGTGTGTTTGGTTGACGTGGACTGTAATATATGATTGATTTTTTCCATTGATCTATAGATTAAAACAAAACGAAGAACAAATTACATGCCTAAAGAAACAGATCAATGACCTAAATACAATGAATATCAATCTTTCTGTATTGAAATCTGTAAATTTTCATTATCTTTCTTTTTTCCAAATATTGATTTCTTTTTATTTCATCAGGATCTTGAAAAACAGGTCGATCAGTTGCACAGTTCACAATCGACTGTAAATAGCCAAGAAATCATTGAACTTACTGAGGTATGTTTTGTTATTTATCATCATTTATTCATAATATAAATTGAGTTCTTTTACTGCATAACTCTTCGATTAAAACACGGATTAATTAACCATTTATATATTTTATATATAGATTTTTTTATAATTTGACTATGAACCAGTAATGATATTGATGTTTTATCGATATTCACATATTTTTAGTAATATAAACTAATATATATATATATAAACTAACCAAAAATCAATTTGGTGATTCATTGTTGTTATAAAAAGGCATGTACACTTAATTCAACATAACCCGATGAAATATAGCTTAAATATACTTCTTACAATCATTTCTCATCGTGATTCATAATTACTTGTTGAAGCTGGGAAATTAAAATCCTTTTTCACAAATTTATCTTAGTAGTGATTCATTGTAAAATTCAGTGTTATATTGGCTATAACTCTCGATTTTATTAATATGGATAATTTAATCTGTATATATTACTTTAATTTGTAAGTAGATTATTTTATCAAAATCGAAAAAGTGATACAACTGATTAATATTTTACAATATATGTGACTGAAAATAATATACAAACAATGGTAATTATATATTAATTAAGAAATTATATATTAAGTCATTAGAAATAATAAATACTTGTTTCCTACTTGGTCTTGGAAATCATTTGTTTATCAGTTCCCTGTCAATAGCGATGACTAGCGGTGCATTAAATTCACGTATATGGATTTGTGGTGATTTGGACAGACAATGTCTTATGGAATAGATATTTAAAGGTTTCATAGATTGTGTGGTGCAAATTATGTTGTAAGCTGAACATATTAACTTCATTGTGTTAGAACTCCAATATTTCTGTAGACCCAGACAAACAGAATACTGCTTTTTATTTAAGATATCTGTAAAAGAAATCTCAGTTGAAAAATGCAAAAGAATAGAAATGTAAGCAAAATGCACACTTGACTAAATGTTCAAAAAATTCTAATTAAAAATAAATTATTTTGAAATTTGAACGAATAAATAATATATTCAAATTATTGGTCAATAATCATAATAATATTTAAATTTTAATTATCATTCAATAGTGCGATTTATATTCAAACTTTTAAGAATATCTTGAAATACTTTGACCGTTATGGGCTTGAGGTAAAGGCAATGGCGGATTTTTCATTTTAGTTAATTGTTCTGAGTAATTTGTAATTTATTCGCAGCCTTTATTGCTAATTTATTAATTTTTTAATTAAAATTCAATATTTTTTTGTCATCTATTAAAATGATCGAGAGCTTAATGCCGGATACTATATCAAAAGGTTTGGTAATGGACAAAAAATTTCTTGTTCATTCTTTTTAGAATAATTCTATACTTTGCTTTTGCTGCCTGTTGTTTTCAAAGGATTGCTCAGATTGGAAAACAAATTAATTTTATTTTTAATTATGCAAATAGCTAGACATGAAATGGGAAGTATTTTTGATTTATGAGAAATGTTATTTTTTGGCTTCATTAAACCTTAAGAATTAAGGACAGAAATAAATTTTACGTTAAAAGGTAATTGGCTGCTCACTTCTCGCGCTTGAACGGTTATTGGTCCATGTTATAATGATGCGATTAATCTATTTCTATTGAATTTATTATTTATTAGCAAGTGTGATGACAATGAAATAGCAATAGATATTTATTATAGTCATTTGCGCACGATTTAATTATTCAAAATTCTTTTTATCTTTTATAAAAATAGCAACAGCTAGTATTTGCTTATTTACGAACCTTGAATACCCGATAGATTAAAATAATATGCATGCTTTAGTCATATTGTGGTAAATGCTACAGTTAAATGTTGGTTTAGACATTGAGTACAACAAATACGCTACATTGATACACTATGTTATTGTTCACTAACGATTGCTACCAATTTTTATCGTATTTTTATTATGGAAAATACATAGTTTTTCCTTTGATTACGTATCTGGACTGATTACTATTATTAGAATGCAATAAATAGATTATATGCATTCATGGAGATTTATGAAGTACTTAATTTTCAAACATTTTCGTTCATAGGTTGATTTTGAAAATGTTTATCCGAAATTCATTGTTATCATTTGATAAACGTATAACAAAATTACCTTTCTCATGGGACCAGTTTGATAGCAGTTTAAAGTTCAATTGTGAATTTATCATTATTTAATATTTAGCAAATTATTTATCAGGAGTTATGTAATACTTAAAACTTTTCTCTACTAACTTTATTTGATTAATTTTTTTACTAATTTAGAAAGTAAAAATTCTTACTCAACAGCTTATTGATGCAAAAACAGAATTGGCAACACGTCAAATGAAATTAGAAGAATTCGATTCTTCATGTGCACAACATTTGACACAATTAAAAGAGTATTATTATTATTATTATTATTGATTTTTATTATTGACTATTAATATTATTCTATATTATTATTTACTTTTATAATTGATTATTTTTATTATTAACTTTTATTATTGATTTTTATTATTAATTATTATTATTGATAATAATTATTGACTATTGATTATTTTCTTTTTAGATTAACTACAGAACGAGATAATTTATTGGCATTAGTTGATCAATATAAAACCGGTCTGGAATCTACAGAATCAATCCTATCGAAATTGCAAACATCTGTCAATGAAGAAGAGAGCAAATGGAGAGAAAGCCTAATAAAATCTGAGAATGAAGTTGAAAAGGTAAATTATTAATATATATATTATTTAATAAGATTATAAAATATTTTATTGAAATTAAAAATTTTTAATTTACGAAATTTACAGAAATCCGAAAGGTATTTATTGAATTTTTCAAAATTCTGTTTTCGAATTGTGTTACACAAGTTTTTTTTGTTGAAGGTCCATTTAATCCCTTATTGTGTTATATTTATTAATTATTTTAATGTTATTAATTATTATTATTATTATTATTATCATTATTTTTATTATTTTTATTATTTTTATTATTATTTTTATTATTGTTTTTATTATTTTTTTATTTATTGTTTTTATTATTTTTATTTATTGTTTTTATTATTATTATTATTTTTGTTATTTGACTATGAATCAGATTAATTTAAGGTATTCACGAATTTTGTAAAAAATATTATGCCACTTATAAAGAAATCAGGTGAAAAACAAAAAAAATGCTTATAATATTTTGTTATTATTTTTATTAATATTTTTATTATTATTAGTAATTTTTTTACAATAGAAAATTATGATCAATTTTTTGTACTCTTGTTCAATTTATTTTGTTTTAGAGCAAAAAAGAATTAGAAATTGTTTACAATGACTTGATGAGAATTAGAAATTCACGAACCGTAAGTGCCTATTTTTAAATAGCATACAGATTAATGTTAATAATATTCGCCCAGGACAATAACGAGTTGAATTTCGCTTATCACTGTGTTGACAAGAGTCTTTCTTCATTGCTTGATGAGGTAAGTTAATCTCGATTTGGTTTTATTTGAATGCACGGGTTTATAATCGGAAATAATTAAACCATTTAATTATTCATTATACCATTAGTCGTATATCGTTTCACACTGTCATGTTCATACAAATGAAACAAATGTTCGATACCCCAATCGCAGTCGAGGAATAGATAAATACGCCTCGCTATTGGCTATAAATAAATTATTAGTTCAATATCTATTTTTTTGTAAATAAAGTATTGTGATGTGTCACTATTTCATCAATTAGGCTCTGATTCCAGGCATGATGCGCTATTGTACTTTCTATCTGATAAATTCACTTAGATGCGCTAATAAACCTTAACCCTTAATAATTTAGGTTATAACCGATCCGACACTCAACTAAAATTCCAATAATATTATAAACTAACGAAAACACCGAAAAAACAATTCGGGTGATCCACTGTTATTTTAAAAACCACCGGCAAATTTTCTCTAACCTAGCCAAATATAGATCAAATATACTTTTTACAATCCTTTCTCATCATATTTTTTAATTTGAAATAGTATTTAATAAATACCTGTTAAAGCTGTAACATTAAAATGTTGCATAAATTCGTCTAATTGATTATCAGCGCAATTGGTTCATTTTGGAATTTAGTAATATATTGGCCATAACTCACAATTTTATTATTATGGATAACCTTAGGTTATATTTAGGTTTTACACTCTAAATAAGCCATTTGTAAATGAAATTCAACCCTTCTATTAAACTTTTTTGCAAAATTAATTAAGTGCCTTAGAAACCAATACAATACAATGAAGGTGTTTTAGAAAAAATCCAAGTGGTGAAAGACATGTAAAAATAAATACATATGTAGTTAAAGAGAAAGCAAAATAAAACCCATATATAACCTTAATGTTAATTCGACAACCATTGGCAACTATCACTACCAGAGATTACAATAATTATTATATGAATTTAACAATTATTAATGAACGTTTCACGATGAAATTATGCGAGTTTTGCTAGTTATAGATCAGCATATATTCGACTCAATTGCTATTAAAATAATTATAATAGTTATTATTATTGCCATACTTATTAAATATTTAAAATGTATCTGGTAAATGGGAAAACATGGATTCTGTGAACAGCGCTGTTGTCATATGGTAAAAAGTTGGTTATTAGTTGCATTAAAACAACATGCAAATGGGGATGTGCACTCGTTCCAATTTCAATGAAGCGGTCGTCTGGCATTTAGGTTGCTGTCGAGATCCTGCACTTCCATTATTGGCAGATAATTGTAAAGGATTTGCGTGATTTTCCTATTCATTTTATGCTTAGATTTATTGTGTATTAAAATGTATTCATAGATTATGTGTAATTTTATCCATTGTACAAAATATAGACGATTTAAAGGATGCTGAAACCTACAATATTCCTGTATAAATACATAAACTTTCAATATTTTTTGTAATCACAAATTAAAACAACCACATAATTTTTCAAATTTACTATTTAACTGTATGTTCTATACATTTCCCACTATATACCTTTATATATTGCATTATATCACACTTTCAATTTTGCTTTATATCAAAAAACAGATTTTAATGGAATATGGGCAATCTGTAACATGATCAACGTTCTAATGTATGCGCCCGCCTCAAGGCGGACTATACTGTGTTCAAATAATCTTTTGTTTCTATTTAATGATTACGACAGCATTCAGTAGTAGCTAGTTGAAGTTTGAATGCTTATAAATGCATAATAATATTCATGCATTAGAAGTTAAAAACCACCAGCGATTATTACAAGGTTTCTTTTACATAATTCCTAAATGTGTTCCATAGGATATCTATTGACGAGAAATAAATAAATACAAGAATTTGCTGATAGTGATTAATTAGTAATAGTTTGTGTAATAAATTGTTTATACATTAACTAAATGGGCAGAGAAGGAATCCTGGCGATATCCTATACTAACTAAATTGCTTCAATTTATTTTTTTGACATGCCTGTAAATGGTAAGTTTTAAACAATTTCAGCATTTTCAACGATTTTGCTAATACTAGAATTAAATACGCATTTCTAAGAATGTATGATGGGAAAATCTAACTATTATATAAGAATCCACATGTGAGTAATGGCTACTTTAAGTGCTTTTTCTCTTTATACTAGGAATTCTGTACATTTTTATAGCATTTACATTAAATACAAATCCGAAGATAATTTATTTTTGTTGGGAAAAGGATAGATTGAGGTTTTTACCAGATTAAATTATGATTTAGCATTATGACTCCAGAAAATATCTTCAATGTGTCTTTGTAGGACTTTGATATATGAAGCTTAATATTTAAAAAATAGTTGTTTCGGAGAAAATTGTGGAAATAAAATATCAAACCCGTTTTAATCTGAGGATTTTTATTTGAGGATTCCCTGGCCAAAACTGTTTCTAATGGTTCTTGGAAACTCAAAACACGAAATTCTAAAATAATATTTAAATTCTTTTTAAGAGCATGTAAATGTTTATTTGTTTTTATATCGGTTTATTTTTTGCTGTCACAGTTGCAAACCGCCTGAAAATATATTACAGACCATAGGTGGAAAAACTGGTCTAGAAAGTAAACATTAAAATGTAATCCCGACTATTTGAATGTTAATCTCAATGTGAAGCATAAAATATGGAATAAATTCGTGTTGGTCCGATAATCTTATATAGAATGTATAACACTAGTTGTATTTCACACAATACTGATTTAGATGGAAGCTAGAATGATCCATTTCGAGAAAAGTCTTGAAACAGTTGTACAGGAGCGAGACACAGCTCTTTCTCAGATATCATCGGTGAGATATTTTGTTGTCAGATTGAAAATAATGGAATCATTAATTTCCCAACAGCAAATTAACGGAGTGTCCGTTAATCATGAAATTGTTAATGGCGAAGACCATTCTATTCAGAATGATGATTCTGAGAAGCTAATAGTTGAGCTTGAACATCAAACAGAACTCAACAAATCCCTGGAAAATCAGTGCAATAAATTTAAATCATTAATTGATATTGGCAAAGATGCTCTTGAATCTGAAAAATCCCGTGTTAGAGAACTCGAACAAGAACTATCATCATTGCAATCTTTGATTACAAATGTTTCCACTAATAACGTTGAAGTTTCCTTAGATGCATAATGATTTTGCGCAGCCGGTGAGTGACATTTTCTATTGTTATTCTATTATTTCAAATTTGTGTTATTTACATAATTTATTGATTGTGTTGTTTCTATTGAAGTTTACTGTGTAATTCATTGAGAAATAATGCATAATATTATTCCAAAATTCATCCTTGACCAATCTCTCTATCTCAGACCTAAACAACTATATTAATATTAAAATTTTCCATACTTTTTGCGGTTCACTCGATTTTAATACTTTTTAAGTTGGTATGGTTTTGTATTGGCTAGGTCTGCTAGATTGCAATGTCGACCTTTCTGTAATAACTATCAAACCAGCTGAAGGAGGAATTATTTTCCGTTTGTTTTGGTCAGTGCTGACAAATGGTTGAGAAAATCTCAATTATATGAGAAAACAATCAGCAAAAGCTAACTAGATTAAATTTTATTATATAATACATGAACTAAAATGATCTTTCATCAGGTTCACCTTAGGAAACATTTTTACGACTTACTTAATCTAAATTATCAAAAGTAGAGTCTCTTTTCCTATTCATTTCTTACATCAGAATCCAATAAGCTCACTAGACCATTCAATTGGTAGTAGCAGCTGGCGGTGTTTACAAAAGGTAGGGACATGCGATTACTATGAATTCCAAGTGAAATAATTTCTATTTAAGATCTCCAAAACGAGATTATTTCTAATTAGGAAAATCTGTTAGTGCTACCAAGGTAGTGTGCATGCGGTCCCGGACATCTAAAGTCATAACAATGCAGATGTTATTTTTAATTATAATTATTATAATTCACCAAGTATTATCTATCTAATTATAATTATTTTTTTATCTTTAATCTATAATCTATGTATTTCTTAATCCAATAAAAAATTACTAATCAATTCAATAATTAATATTAAATAAAAATAGTATCTTATTCATATCAATAAGAGAACTCCAGTTGTTTAAAATATAATTCGACAGCTTATCATCAGGCACTAAATAACCTCAAAACGATTATACTTGTAAGTTTATTAGTAATTACATAATTATTTATGAGGGATCAAATAAATTTATTAAACCAAATAAAAAATTAATTAATTAATGCATTCTGTATGTTTATTTTTGGCTTGTGTGATTTTAACATCAAACTTTACTAGCAATACACTTCAACTGTTATCTAAATTATTCAAAACCTATCGAATTTAGGCATTGTATTAATTAAGCTAATAAAATAATAACTGAAAATTGTTCCAGCAATTAAATTAAAATTGCTTTTAATATGAAATTCTAGGAAATAATTGACATATTTTAATATTATCTATTGCTGATTATAGTAAGTAGTTAATGCCAATTTATATATTAGTTTATTTTCGGAAATATTTTACATATTTAATAAAAACGATAATAATTCAGAATTAATTATAATTAATTATAATTCCAGTGAAATCAGTGACAACTAAGTCATCGCAAAACAATCAGTCGCTCTATTATTATTATTATTATTATTAATATTTCAATCCAAATCAAGTGTCAAAATAGTGTAAAGCTGTTAGTGATTTTGCCAGTGAGGATCAGTGTGAATGTGCAGGCACAAGCTCATCAGATTATACATGTCATTTATCTTTTTTGATTAATTTTATGGAAATTCTCTCATAGAAATTGTCAATGTAGAATTGCTACTGATCTGCATGTCGTTGGTATGCTTATATCAGGCATTTTTGCATTGTGATTTTCTGAGTTTGTCTTTTGTGCCTTGGTCTAGATTATTTTATCAGAATTTCCGTTCAAATAATTTGGAATCTGGGTATTGTGTTGTTTTTGGGTATTTATTATTTGCTTTGTTCTCTTTGGACATTGGTTTGTTGAATTGTATGATAAAATAAAGTTTTCTAAGTTCACTTTGTTGTTCAATTTTTACTTGCTATCAATTTGAGATTGAATCTGAACTGATTTAGATTTTTTTGATTTGGAAATGATTCCCGTTATATCCTTTTCCTGTTGCGTCTCATCCATTTCCAACTCGACTTCCATCATTGTGTCGTCAGTTAATGGTAAATATAAACTTTCTTCCTCCGCTTCAGGGAAAAATAGTTTGGAAATAATATTCGACATAATAAAATAATCAATTTTACTATTGATTTTTAGCCCATATTTCAAAGATCATTTTTAATTAAAATTTGGTAATTCATAATTTCAAAAATAAAAGTAGCAATAAGATATACGATTATATAGATAAAAGGAAACAGATCAAGGATAACGATAATATTAAATAATGAGGCCAGGTCTAGTAATAAATGTGACCATACCCATTGAAAAATAAAAAAACTAATAGCTAGCTATTTTTGGAGGCCCCTCAAATAACGCTCCTGACCCCTTCGCCAGGGCCTGATGATAATAATAACAATTATGAAAATTAGATAAAATGAAATGAAACCAATTTAGTTAAAAGTATGAAATTCCAATCTATTATTAAAAGGAATTTCCTCCTTAAACACACTAATTAGTGGTAATTTTTTCTACCTACTTCAGTTAGTTTGTGGTTGTATACCACTTTCATAAAGTCAAAGGATTTGAAAATTTAACAATGAGTAAAAATTTTATTATAGAAAACTGTAAAAAAAATCTCCATTTTACACTGCCAGATTCATTCTGTAATTTCAATAACAATGTTTACATGCGAGAAATGGCACTTATCATGTTTCTTTCCACCTTCCGACTTTTATTAACGATATTAATACTTAATCAAATAATTTTCATTTAGATTTTCAAAATGTTAAGCAAATACTGGTTAGGTGCATGCATTGTTTAAATAGCACGGTAATACACAGTTAAAAACTAGCGCACTAAGAGAATAGAATATAGTACAAAGCAACACCAAAAAATCTACTAAAATTTTATAAAACATGCACATAAATCTCTTGAAAGACAAAAATCAAGAAGATAGCAATGAATTAAATATCCATGACTAAGTAAAAAAAATATGCAAAACGAAATTGAAACCCTAGATACCAATTAACAAATAAAAAAATAAATAAATCAGCAGTAAAATTAGATAAAATGCTAAAAGAAATTAGAAAAAGAAAAGAAACTAGAAAAAATTAAACATTACTTAGTATTGGGCCAATACAAGGGTTTGTTTAAATGAATCGGAAATAACACGCAGACACAGTAGTTCAAATTAAAAATCAGATCACCCTAAAATATGAGAGAAATAAAATTAAATATAAAATCGACAAAACATAAAAGTAAATAAAATTATATACAAACGCACCAAGAGCCGCACCAAATTAACATAGAAACAACACGAGAACATGAAAATTTGACCGGAAATAAACTAATATAGAAAACCAGCATTTTAACGAATAAAACTGACTAAAAAATAAAATATTTCTTATTAGAAATATTCAATTAAAAGTAAATAAAATAAATTAGCTATTTAACCCAAGAAAAACGATAAAATTAGTAGTAGATATTACAAATAAATTCAAGTTCTAATTTTGTTAAATCGCACTAAAAATAATTTGCAAGGTTAGGGTCACAGAATAGGTATATATATATATATATCGATTCATTTTTAAATAATTTCAATAGTTTTTTCCTGGTGAAAAGCTCTTACTGTTTTTCACTAGCAAAAATATTCTTGAACAGAAGCGCTTTTGTGTGATACAGGAAGCTTGTGTAAGAGAAATTTCTTTACAGAACCAACTTTGTGCAAGGACTCACGTTAGAAAAATTGAAGAAAAATGTTCTTATGAATGTAACTATTGCCAATTATGCCTATAAATGTAACGATTGTTGATGATAAATTATATGTATTCCAACAGGTATTTTGTTTTATTATATCATATCTAAAGATCATTATTAGCCACAGAGCTACGGGTATTAATAGAATCCATAACTAAAACACGTTTATTCAAAAACACAAATATTATTAAAACAAATTATATCGTTAATTTGTTTGAGGAGTTTCTAAAAAATAATAATTAATGAATAAGTAAGGATTTCAACATACAATCAAACATGCCCAACATCATACCATTATTTAAATACAAATTATAAAACGCCTCACATCCCCCCCTTTTTGAAAACCTTTAACCACTCAATATTTCTCGTGACGGAACTTCCATTTTCCAATTTTATTTCATAACTTCGATCATGAATCTTTTTAGTAATCACACCTGGACCCATGTATCTGTTATCACCTTTATTTCGAACATTTACTTTGATCAATACGCAATCTCCAATTTGAAATTCGCGATTTGTCGGCTGATTGATTTTTCCTTCTTCCACAATCTCTGAGAACCATTCACTATAAATCTTTTTCCCAAACACCATTTCAGCTGGAGTCTTCCTAATAGTTTTTTGAAAAGTTGAATTCAACATAAACTGAACTTCGGGAAGAATATCTACCCATGATTTATGTCTTTTATCTTTGAGTGTTATCTGTATTGCATCTCTGATTGTACGGAATTGTCTCTCAATCTGTCCATTTGCTGAGTGATGATATGGACTTGAATAATTAATTTCAATATTGTGGAATTCTGCAAAATCTTTCATTAGCTTTGATTCAAATGATTTACCTCTGTCACAGTTTATTATCCTTGGTGCTCCATACTTCATTATCCACTCTTCTTTCAGTAATCTTACCACTGTTTTTTCATCTTGTGATTTCACTGCATGTAAAGAAATAAACTTACTATGATGATCTATAATCCCAAGAATATATCTTTCTCCTTTCATTGCAAGTTGTAATGGACCACAGAAATCTACATATATTGTTTCAAATAATTTCGAATCACTTTTGCAAATTATTTCTTCTTTTGTTTTAGTTGTATCAACCTTTCTTTTCTGACAGTTTTCACAGGATTGGACAACATTACGAATAGATTGCTCCAAATCTTTCATATCAAAATTGTTTGATACATACATTTTTACTTTATTAGCACCCGCGTGACAGAGCTTTTTATGATATTCTATGATGAATTCAGACTTGTTTTCTTCTGGAATCCAAATTTTATTATTATTTGTCATAATCACTCCGTTGACATATTTATAAAATGTTTTATCTGGCATCAAACTAATATTTTCTTTTATATTTTCAATTTCTTTCGAGTTCTTTTGCCATATATTTTCAATATTATCAGTCATCAGTGTCAACAATCTTGTTTTTAATTTACCCATTTTAGGATTTTCATGAATCGTTTGACATTGAACACATGTTTCACATTCTTTTCTAGATAAAGCGTCGGCATTATTGTGGTTATCACCTTTTCTGTATTGAATCTCCATGTCCAGACCACTAAGATGGTTAATCCAAGTTTGAAATTGTGGGGTAATAGCTTTCTTTGTCTTCATCATAAATGTAATGGCTTTGTGATCCGTCCTCAAAATAAACTTTTTACCATATAGATAATGCTTAAAATGACCAGTAAAATAAAATATAGATAGTAATTCCTTTCTTGTTATACAATAACCCAACTCGTGTTTATTCATAGCTCGGGATCCATATGCGATTACTCTTTCTTTACCTCCATCTTTTTGAGACAGAACAGCACCAATGCGGTCAAAACTTGCATCTGTATCCAAAATGAATGGCTTAGAAAAATCTGGGAACTTCAATACAGGTGTAGACGTCAATTTCAGTTTTAAATTTTTAAATGAAGTTTCACACTCATCAGTCCACATAAGCTTCTTTTGTTTACTTCCACATAACGCTTCTAATACTTTGGAATCTTTGGTGTAATTTTCTATAAATTTGCGATAGTAATTTGCCAAGCCTAAAAATCCTCTCAAACTTTTTACGCATTTAGGTCTTTCAAAATTTTTAATAGTTTCAATCTTGCTTTCATCCGTACGTATTCCATCTTCACCAATGATATGACCCAAAAATTTTACTTCTTTCCTTTTGAATTGACATTTTGCTGGACTTATTTTAAGATTTGCTAATTTAATCTTTTGAAAAACCTTTTCAATGGTACTATAATGTTCATTCAATGTCTTTGAAAATATAAGGATATCATCCAGATATACAATTGTTCCATTCCAATTTAATTCTCCAAGAACCAAATTCATAAGTCTTTGAAATGTAGCTGGTGCGGCTGCTATTCCAAATGGCATTCTGTTAAAGTAATATTGCTTGCTTTTTGTCGAAAATGCTGTTTTCAATTTTGATGCATCATCGAGTTCTACTTGATAATAAGCATTGCCTAAATCAATTGTCGAGAAAAACTTTGCTCCGTCAAGAATATCTAATAATTCATCAGTATTTGGAATGGGAAAAATCGGTCTTTCGGTTATATTATTTAATGCACGGTAGTCCAAGCATATTCTTATATCACTACTGTTTTTCTTTTAACACATACTAACGGAGAATTCCAAGGGGATGTACATTCTGATATAATGCCATATTTCAACATTTCTTGAATATTTTCTTCAATTTTTTCTATTAAATGTATAGGTTGTCGTCTTGGGTTTATTACAATCGGACTACCTTTAGTAAGTATTTCATGCTTTAATAGTTCGGTTTTCCCAACATCCCATTTATGTTTCATAAAAATACCGTCAAACGTGGAAATTAAATTATTTATAATCTTATCTTCACTTATGTGGTTCTTAAATGAATTTTCCATAATTGTATTTATTTCGTCTGTACGGTTTTCTATTTGCAATTGCATTCCAAATCTTTCGAGAAAATCTATACCTCCTATTAACTTTGGGTTTATATCTTTGGCTACAACGAATTCTACTTTTTAATATCAGAAATTTTATCAACTTTTACATTTAATAAAGTTTTACCGCAAATTTCAATCGGGCTATCATTCGCACATCTTAATTTTAAATTACTTGTAGTCATATTCAAATTTCCAAGTTTTTTAAAAATATTATAATCAATCACACTTATTTTAGCTCCAGTATCTAATAGGCATACTAATTTTACATTATTAATCATTACGGTAACACTGGGTCTTCCCTGCATTTTATCGTATACTATTATATCATTCCGTTTATCACGATTAAGAACATTTAGTTCATTAGACGTTAGGGGTGGGTCTTTAAAAACTTCATCCATACAAAATTTATTAATGTATATATTAATATAATTTCTATAATCAAAAATACCATCACAACAGTTATCATTCAAACTATCACAATCATTCAAACTATCACAATCATTCAAACTATCACAATCATTCAAAATCATACAACCCTTACTCATATCATTAATTACCTTTAATTTATTGCTCCGATCACCTCCTCGTGTGGTGGAGCATTCCCATTTGGGTACTCAAAATCAGCCTCTGGATCCTCGTCACCGAATGCAGCCACTGATTTATGGAATTTTCGACGTCTGCCTGGAAATAACTCATGGCACTGATGTTTGAAATGTCCAGATCTTTTACAATGGACACATTGAATATTGGAGCATTCATATCTTCTATGACCTTCTTCGTGGCACGCCCAACATCGCAAAATTTGATTTGTTCGGATATGATCTCGCGAATGAAATTCCCTGGTATTATAAGGCTTACTCCTATTCATAGGTCTCCATCCATTTGAAATAGCATATCGATGTTCTCTGGTAAGATCGCCTTTGAATCTTGGATTATGTTGAGGTTCTCTTGTATATTCATCTTTGAATCTGGGGTTAGCTTCTCGTTCTCGAATTGATCTGTTATCATAATTATATCTTGGTAAGCTCTTCTTAACAGCATCAGCATAGCGTTGTGTTTTATTCATTGAAGCTACATCAGCATGAAATACATTAATTTCTTTTGAAACTTGATCGTGTCTCTTTAATCTTTCTTTCATTTCATCAAATGATTTTAAATCTTGCATTTTGAGATCTTTTTTAACTTCTTTATCTTCAAGCGAATTGAATAGCAAAAATTTCTTTAGTTCTTCTTCATCAAGTTTATGCTTCAAAATATTTTTTGCAAGTTTCTCAATTTTTGAGCAGAATTCTTCGGCAGCCTCATTTCCTTGACGATAATTTAGCGCTTCGTTGAGATCATCGATAAGACTTCTGTTCTTAGAGAAAGCGTTTCTTAATCTTTCTGTATAATGCAGAGTTTCATTAGTCAACTCATATTTCTTCGTTGAATTGATTGATAGAAAAGCTTTGACGAATTTGCTTCTGTATTCATCGACAATATTTGTCATCTCGAAGAATCGTTCCGTTTCTAAGATAAAATCTTCCACGTCTGAATCCATGTCATATGTTTCTGGTGGCTTGATAAAATTTGCAATCGTGGTCGCCATATTAGCCACAGAGCTACGGGTATTAATAGAATCCATAACTAAAACACGTTTATTCAAAAACACAAATATTATTAAAACAAATTATATCGTTAATTTGTTTGAGGAGTTTCTAAAAAATAATAATTAATGAATAAGTAAGGATTTCAACATACAATCAAACATGCCCAACATCATACCATTATTTAAATACAAATTATAAAACGCCTCACAATCATGTTGAAAATTTTCCGGCCCACAACCAACACATCTTGCAAGAAAGTAACATTACAAAATTAGCTGATCCGTGTAAGCGCAGTTCATCTGCAACGGAGCTGTGACCGTGAGGTTTCGCCAGTGGGGAGATCGAGGAGCGGGTTTTTTGGCTCGTTCTTCTTTCACCCAACACAAGAAAAATCGACCTAAAATGAATTATGCATACGGCTAAAATTCTAAACACCGAGTAGTCCAGTGGACACTCGTAACTATAATATAAACACCCTAAGGTCAAATTGAAGGCATGGGAAGTGGGGAATAACTTAAATTGATGCAACAAAATCGCCTATTTTATGACGAACAAAAATCTACATTTAATCGAATCGAAGGCCAATAATTAACAGGGCTAAAATAAAGTTTTTCGAGATTACGATTAGAATATAGAGTGAAGTAAATAATTGACAACCGAGATAGAGCGCCGAATAATAGTCCAATAGATCTCATGAAAATCTTAAATAAGGTTAACAGTTGGCAAACCGATAAACTAAATTTGAATAAGGATGAATAAACCTGGAGTTGAATTTTGAGTAATAAATTTAATCAATTAGGATGGAAATTACGTTTTATTTAATAGATTTAACGGGTAAAGTAAATTATATTAAAGTCAAATTCAATGGATGTAGACAGTGAACTAAAGTTGAATTCGTTTAAGAGATAAGATGTAGTTAATAAGCTCGTTAGATGAATTACTTGTAATGATTTCGATGTAAACTTTGCTTATCGTACCATCGGCAAGAATTTGAACAACTAAAATAAAAATAATTAATTCAAACGTCAGAGTTAGACCTTGCTTACAGTATCGTCACCGAGAACTTAAACAAATGAAAGAAAATAATTAATTTAAACAGCATATTTTATTTGTAGCATTTTAATCACCAATAATGCCAAATTTTACTTCAATAACAATATGGAATTTTCTAATATTTTCTTTTATATTTATAAAGATGGTATATAAATTTTTTAAAATTTTATTATTTCATACCCTTCTGAAAATTATCAGTAATGACTGACGTCCATTTGAACGAGTATTGAATGCACTAAACTCCAAATTCATTTTCACATACTGCGAACACCCTTTAATTTTCTTATGGATTCAGTGACGGATTCCTGCCGAGAAAACCAAGGATACTCTACCGGACTAGAGACTCGCCACTCCCGACGCTTGGTGCAGGACACCCAGGAAGTACAAAGGCTCAAATCTACCTGGACATAAGCCTTCGATTAATGCGAGTCGAACCAAAAACTGACTAAAGGGAGGTCTAGACTCCTATTAGGAATTGTATCGAATCATTTAACTGTAATAAACCTTTGTTGTTATTGTTCTTCTGTGTTTTCGAATTAATAAAAAATTTAATTGAGTTTATTGAGTACAAGGCACAGACGTTAGATTCAAGAATCAAGGCGCCAATAACTTTAACTAGACAGGAAGACAGGGACAGTATGGAAATCGAGCACATGCCTTCTATCGGCAGCTCGTTGGACCCAATATGAGGCCGGGCCTTAGCAGTTCTGGTAGCAGAGCTCACCTTGGGCGGCCTCATAACCGATGGTTGCCGTTACAACGTTGCCTAGCAACGAGTAACCATTGGAGGGAGATGACATTTGTAAGTTAGGGGTTACAAGGTCATAAACCACTAACCCACCATTAGGAATTATGACGAAATATATGACGAACTATAAAACTTTTGTCATACTGTAACTAAAATAACAAAAATAATTTAATTGTTACATAAAATTAAAAAATTTGATTAAATCGCAGAAAATTAGCTTTGAATTAAATAAAAGAAAATACCAATTAACAAATATATATTTTACTACAACATATTTCGACAGCCTCACTGTAATTGTCAGGTAGTTTTGAACTTAAAACTATATTGATTCAAAATGCTTTATTCAAACAAATTTCTTCATTTAAAAATGATTCCTATTAAAAATGTCAAACTCTGTTTAAACATTTTATTAATAATACAAATTCCAGACAACAATTGTGTTCACTAATATTTTTCAATTCTCTCAGTCGACAGTTATCAAGAACTTGAGAACGGAGATGACGGCAGCCATTCCAATGTATACATGTATAATTCTGGAAATAAAATTCACATTTGTGTCTAACCATTCTACTTATTGAAGAACTTTCGAGAAATTTGCTTATAATTTTCAATCACTCAGATCTATAATATTTATAAAAATTTTAATTGTTAATTTATCCATTTTATTCTTAGCCATGTTTATGAAATTTTAATTTAATAATTTGCATGTAATGATGGTTATTTATGAGAATAATTCAGAACGATGATTATTTCGGCCTGCTAAAAAATGCTATCACGTCTGTTTACGCGTGAATACACCTGTTCAGGTTTATTAACAACTTTTATAATAGAAGTTTGAATACCTTACGCAGTTATTATTCAGTTTATGCATTAGCCATTCTCAGAACGTCTGGTAAGTAAATTTTTAAAAAAAGTAAATTTTAAGGCTTGGATCAAGATCTCGTAAAGTTATGAGATCAAGCTTTTTGTCGACATGTATTTAAACTTTGTTTGTAATTATTTTTCTTTTAAGGAAATTTAGTCAATTTTTCTTAATTATTGGATTTATTATTCGATTAATAGCGAGTCAGTTAAATTTAAAACTAAAATTTATTAAAAGAAAATCCATTTATTACCAAAATGTTTCTATATTACAATAAATTATTTCTATGTTCTTCGGAAATTCGTTTTGGCTGCCACATCTTTTTCCTTTAGACAGAAATTCAATTTTTTGGCATTGCTGGTATACTGGGTGTAATTAATTTGTTTAAGTCTGTACAAAGCTTACTCAAACTTATCCTCCTCGATCAAAATACCTTCTCTTCCTAGGGTCTATGCTGTCTCACCCAGACGCCCCACAATTTTAATCCTACCACTATATACCCATGAGCAAGCTCATGCTGGTACTGTATATAGCAGCTGAAAATTCGTAAGCAGGTGAGCTCCATTTCTAGAACTACTCCTCATGATATTTTCACTTTCGAGTTCCTGACTGCCGATGGAAGGTCTTACGTCTCTTTCTATCTATACGCTTGTCCATTCTCATCTATTTCTACAAATCCTATATCAATTTGTCATCATTACTGTTTATTAAAATATTTTTCAAAAATTTGGGCAGCGTTCCGCCCTTATTTTATGGAAAATTCCTTGTTTCATACAAACGTTAGCCTATGGTAAATTGAAATGAATGCATTATTATAATGTCATTATTTAGTCCAACAACTCATATTTGCTTTCCTATGGTCCCACAGTTACCACTATTCGTAAATCTCTATATTATCATCTCACAGATCTATGTCAAATGTATCATTTTATTTTAATTTTTCCACCGCGATGATTATCAAACAATGTATGTGATTTAACCCTACTTTATACTTTCGTTGACCTAAATTTCTATCACTAGTCGTACCCTTGATAATATAATAATCAGCAGGAGTTAAATTAAAAATTCGATTTTCCTACTTAAACATTTACACAAATGTTAACCCTTAATTCTGACGATATTCCCGCATTTTACCCTCTTACCGCTCCGACCAACTCGCAATGGCCGCCACGGTGAATTCCGACGGGTCCTACCCCGTGATCAGTGCAAACAAGGCCTGACAGACTAAGCAGACACTGAAGGGTGGATTGTGACAAAGCAACACGTCAAAGTCCTGTCAATTTAACGGTCGGAATTGAATGTTGCCCTGCCATTCTCCACAACTAACATGTATATAAAATGAATATAAATAAGTTAGGGGGAACCTGCCGAGCGATGCCAAAAGACATTGCGGCCATCCAGAATAAGTTAATTAAACAAAACATTAACTTAGAAAAATATATTTCTACAAAAAAAACAATACTTACAATCGACAAGTTTGTCAGTCAAGCATCCAAATTTGTCATACGTAGGCATAAACATTGACTAAACAATTGTCTAAAACAAATTGTCTCAACAACTGTCTAAAAATTGTCTATAAATTTTTGTGTCTACAAATGTCTAAAAATTATGAAAATGACTGCTGTATTTATAGTGTTTTCATGCCTGGGTGCGACCAATCAGAGTATTTTGAGCCTTTTTCAGCTATTTTTTGGGGGTTTATATTGCTTTTATTTTATTTTAAATATTTTATTTTTCTCCATATTTTTCTCTATTTTTGGTATTATTTTCTAAATTTTTGGTAAATCTTTATTTTTTATTATTTAACCATTCTCTTTGATTGTTTCTCTTTTTACCCTCTGATATTTAAATTTTTGGTCGCCGCTTCCGCCTATGTATTTTCTAAACCTTCTTTTGCAAGGTTTTGGCGGTTTTATATTTTATTTTTGTGTTTTTTCTGCATCTGTAGGCTTTCAATGATTTTAATTAATATTTGTTTTATTTAATATGTTTTATTTTATTTTTGATTTCTGCTTGCGGTACGTGCTTATGTTACAGTAGCCATATTGATAATTTCCAAACCTCATTAATTATTTTGTTTTAATTTACACAATTTTCTCATTTTTGTTTAAATTATGGCTTATAGCCCAACAACATTTATAAATTATTGATTTTATTGAGGCTTTTTATAAAAATATTATTTTTTACTTAAGTTTTCTTTTTTCTCAACTTCACATTTTAATATCCGTGTTCAAATCCTAGCGATGCGCTAGACAAGATTAAATTCTGGAGTTTAACAGACCTCTCAGTACTCAACATCGCAAAGGAGTTAATAATAAAAATTATCCTAGATAAAGAGGCTGGAACTCTAACTATTACTGACTTTGGAATTTGGATGACAAATGACATTTTGATTAATAATTTGGGGACAATTGCAAGATCAGAAACTAAAGCATTTATGTAAGCACTGCAAGCTGGAGCTGATATCTCAATGACCGGTAAATTTGGTGTTGATTTCTAATCATCCTATCGGGATACCAAGCATGGCTCTGGCTATTCAACCAGAGTAAACAATATAATATCAGAACGTGTTTCTTGATATCCAGTTACAACAAACAATGTTGCTAAATAGCAATTAATGTTTATGCCTTATTTTATTTTTCTCAATAAATTATATAAACATGATGCACTCAAAAAATTATGATATATTGATTGTACAGTTGTTTCCATTATACAGAAGTATAGCTTTAATTTCTATGTTCACGAACTTGTGTTTCACATGACAAGAAAGAAATTTAATTAACACAGACCACGGTATGTCGCCAGTATATGATAAAGAATGCCTAGCCAGTGGTTGGTAGTTCATCATAGGCAGTTCGTGCAAGCCATCTTTGAGAGACCCTACACGTTTCATGCAACAGCCCATGTAGCTCGTGGAAGCATCGTGACGCCATACGGGAAGATCAAGCCTGATACTAGGATCTCATCTCTTTGAATTCAATGTGGAATTGGCCTCAGAATGATCTGAACTTGAGTAAAGTATAACGAGTAATGAAGGGTGATGTTTTTTGAAATATATGAAGTAGAAAATTAGATCAATAGCATTAACCCTTCCTGATGGCTCTTCCGCAGTTGGTTCTTCATCCTACTTAGAGACGATGCCATAGTTAATTAAAACCTAATTTTATTTTGCGCATTTTAAATGTTCGGTTATTATCCGTATATTTTGTTATTTCTAGTTTGGTAACTGACTGATTAAAGATATAATTTTTGAGCTAAGATAAATGGATGCTATGTAAATTTTTAAAAATTTTATTTTTATTAGAGAAAGTATAGCAGGTTTTCTAGAAGATGTCAACCAAATGTTAGAGAAGAACGAAGAAAACCAGTGAGCCGAAAAATTAAAAATGAAATGTCGGGCGATGGAGGTTACCTGGTTCAAATTATAGTAGTTGAAAAAGCTATATCAGTCAAACAAGGTATTGAAAGAGCAGGCTGATATGGATCAAGTGGAGATCCGAGCGCTCAAGGTTCGGATGAAAAATCGAGAAACGAAGATAAATCAGCAAATTGTAGAAAAGGCTTCGCTCAAGAGTTGACACTAAAACCGAAAGTTATACCAATTAAAATGTTTTCACTTGAGAAGGAAACCACTCAATTCTGCTCAAATGTCAGAGCGTCCAACTTGACAGAAGAAAAGATTTAAACAAGAAAGATGGAATGATCCGACGCCTTCATCGAAAATAAGCCCGCATTTTGGGCACCTGCTGAAACATACAGGTACCAGGTTAAATTTAAATAAAAATTCTCAAGTATAACATTTTGTTAAGTTCCACGTATCTGAATAAATGTGACCCAACCTCTCTTAATCCTATGTTCAAATTCAGTGTGGCTTAAGTGATAAGAAATGGAAATCGGACACATTCCTCATATTTGCAGTCAGTGAAATCACAGGTGTACCAAGACTTTTGCAGTACAAGCAATTATGGTCACCTTTTAGCTCTTATTCCACCTATCTGGTATATTACAAACGTACCGACATACCAAACGGTAAATATCCAACACATGGTTTTATCTCTACTGGGGAACTTTGTTACTTACCAAATATATTGTAAAAATTGTAATTCGAAATACTTTTGTAGGAACACAACAATTACATCCAAAATATATTCCAAATAAATCCAATAAGCTTTTTGATTAGGTTCATGATTGACTTAACATAGTTTTGAAAATTCCTCATTCGATAGTAAGTAATTGCGACGGATTATGAGGCTGATGTTACTGTTAAGAATTGCGCTATAATGTTGATTGATGCGATAAATGTCTTGAGTGATTTGTGAAATCTGTAATGACACCCATAATTTATTGGGACTTGAATAGTGTCAATTTTCGAGATTGTTCTGCCTTGATAATATTTCATGTGAATCAATCAATTTATTATAAGCTTCTCAGAAGCTAGGATCTGAATTGGAACGACTGGATTTGAATGTGCTGAAATTAGCATGAAGCAAATTTTGATATCGAACATCAAAGAATGAATGATGATATTTAATAGCTTTTGATAACAATGTGGAGATCAAGTTTAAAAAGTGTTATAATATTCAAACAAAGAGAAATATTTGTTATTTTTAATAACGGATATGTAATTTAATTAAAATTTAATAAAATTAATTAACAATTAAATGTTGCAAGCACTACTACAGTATATTACAACTTTGAAATTAATTATTATTATTATTTAAACCCGAAAAATTACCATCAACGTTCCTTTTTTAGCATAAATATTACCTTCACTATCTTAATATTATTCTAGTATCATAATTTTAATTTTGTCAACATAAATTTATAGATAGAAAGAAATCAAATAATAATTACAAAAAATCTAAAAATTATTAAATCAGTTAAAATAAGTAAAATTATGACTTTCTACCCAGCGAAATTCGTATTACTTCAGAAAATACTTTTCGAATAATTTTGTTTCGAAGCATTTTTCTTGGAATCAAAAAATAAGAGGCAGTATATATAGATACCATTTAGCCCATAGAAGAATTATCCATTCCATTAAGTATTCCAGATCCCCTAAATTTAACTCTAGAATAAGGATTTTGAGTTTAATTCAAAGAACTCATAAACTTAATTAAAATATTAGAAATTTTTCTAGGTCGGTGCATGTAATTTACATTATTTAAACAATCAAAATTTTACGAATTTTAGCAATTTTTTGCAAAAATACTCAATTGATGATGGTTGTTAAAGATGTATAGAGTAACGATTTTATAATTTATAAAAATTTCATTTTAATTTTTGCATTTATCTAATTTACATGAAAATACCAATAAAAAGAGTATTAAATAGCTATGTTTAAAGTGTTTGGCAAATACACGATCGACCTTGAGTTTGTTTCAAAGATTCAATAACACAACATGATAACCCAACAAGAAGTCAACTAAACTACGTATAAATTACATCAAAAATTTTGCTTTTGTTGCTACTATATTTATTTCATTAATATGTATGGTTATAGTAAATATATTTTTCTATAGAATAGGATTTTTGTGCATCGAACCTTTTCGGGGCCACGGCCAAATACAGCACCACAAGAAGTAAATATTCTCAAGGAAAATAAGTTTTTTCAATCGGTAGTTCATCTTTCAAAAACATTTAACTATTAAGGTCCTGTTGTGTGAATAGTAGAACTAGTACATGATAAAGTGTTAATTAATAATTTCATAATTTATATAAATTTCATTTTAATTTTTGCATTTTCTTAATTTACATGAAATGACTAATAAAACAGTACTGAATAGCTAAGTTAAAATCCGTACCGACAAGAATGTACCTAGAGACTCATAAAAGTGACTGATAATGGCATGTAACAGTAATTATTTAAGGTGAATATCTGACTCCATGCTAAGGGATTCCAAGCACCGAAATACCTTGAATGCTGTAGATTAGAAGTCTGTGTTCCAGGACCCAACGAGTAAATATTATTCTAATTTTTAATGTCAAAATTGCTAGAATTTATCGTAAGCTGTCCACGAAGGCGCCAGATGAAACGAACAACTTAAAACTGATTTGATTCAATAACTGAAGCCATCAACTAAAAGATTATAAAATATGAAACCGCAGACAAGAGTAAGGAAACACATTCAGAACGAATTAAAATGGTATTTTATTGTAATGATCATGGAGTATAAAGTATAAAATATTAGATTTACGTGAAAAGAGAAGGACGATGGAAGTGAAACGGGAGGAGCTAGAAAACGAATTTCTTTAGTCTGTAAATGACATCTTAGATATAAAAAACGGCAGGAAAGAAAGTTTATGCTAATTAATACAATTTTATAAAAAGCATGTTTTACCACCTGGATCATTTCTGTTCTCAAATTTATAATTGCTATTTTGTTTTATTTAGGTTTTTTTATTGGTTTTCTTTCTGCCATTTTAAGTTACAATTTCGTAATTAGCATTTGATTTTATTTCATTAAATTAAATTCTAAAAGATGAAACGAAGTTCAAACAAACTTTATTCATTGCCTCGATTCTTGAATCTGTTGGATGATGAAGACAGTGATTATGTTATAAATAAACAACCTTCGTATGATGATGAATGGGATAAATCACCAGTAGATGGTTATGTCACCACTAGACCATGTCACCACTGAACCACATACCCAGGGGTAAAAAATAGAAATTTTTTCTAAAAGTACAAATTATTTATGAAACAAAGACAATGACTGATTCAAGGTCATTGAAACAAAGACCATAACTCATCCAAAAATTTCACAAGGTCATTTAAACAAAGAATTTGACTCATCATAATTTTTCAAGATCATTTAAACAAAGAACATGACTCATTCAAAATCATTTGATGAGTCATAATATTTTCCAAGGTCATTTAAACAAAGACCATGACTCATTTAAGGTCATTGGATGAGTCATAATAATTTCCCAAGTTCATTCAAACAAAGGCCATGACGCATTCAAGGTCATTGGGTGAGTCATAATAATTTTTCAAGGTCATTTAAACAAAAACCATGATTCACCCAAAAAATTTCATGGTCATTGGATTAGTCATCATAATTTTCAAGATAATTTAAACAAAGACCATGACTCATCAGATTTTTAAAAGGTCATTGGATTAGTCATCATATTTTTCAAGGTCATTTAAACAAAGACCATGACTCATCATATTTTCCTCAAAGTCATAGTATTTTTAAAAAATTTTTAATTTAAATTTACGACTTTTTTTATAAGCAGGATTTTAATTATTAATGTTTTTTAATTTTAATTTTTATTCTATTACTATTATTATTATTATTATTATTATTATTATTATTATTATTATTATTATTATTATTATTATTATTATTATTATTATTATTATTATACTATAATTAATATTAATATTATTATTATTTTTATTATTATTATTATTATAATTATTATTTTAATTATTATTATTATAATTATTATTATTATTAATTATCAAAATCTATATAATCTTATTACATCAATAAAAATGTATTTATAAAAAAAATTATTTCAAGTGGTGGGTTTCTGGGTGTTTATATTTGCGACTATATGGTTGTTACCCAGACAACCCCATACAAATATTTTTCGCTTACCACTCGGCACCCATTGCTAAGCAACGTTGGAAATGTGTTCGAGTGGGTATATCGTCCGCAAAAAGTGAGCGCTATTGCTAATGCTATAATTGACCGAACGATCCACGGGTCTAACGATCTGCCGATAGAAGGCCTATGCTCGCTTTCGAATTTTAGGTTCCATTGCTCTCCTATCTCTTTCAAATGTTAACCTATAGTCTCATATTATTTATCATTACGTCTATTCGCTTAGTCTCCTTGTAGTTCCCCGTATTGATGATTTTTCTATGGCTTGTAAACCTTTTGTTATGTTAAATATCCACACAGTATCTCTAGTACCCTTATCCCTATTATAACTACAATGTTATATTATTGTCACTAGTATTATTATCATTACTATTATAGGTGTTATTCTAATTCATTATTACTGCTATTTCTATTCTTATTATTCTTATTACTACCATTACCATTATATTTATTATTATTATTGTTATTATTAAAATTACTATTATTATTATAATTACCAGTACAATTACCATATTCCTTACTATTATCATTATTATTCTCAAGTTTTGTAGGGATTCGTCCTTATTCCTCAGCTTTTTAAAAATATTTTACTTATATTACAATTTAGCCTTACTCCCTCTTTATTCTAAAGTTTCCGACAAAGTATTTTGATTATTTCCAAAAATTTGCGCAGCGTTCTGCCCATATTTTTCGTCTCAATTCGACATAATTTATTTAATTCTTATATATTATTTAAAAACATTATTTTCAACAATTTTGGTCGTTCGAATCAATCTTTTTCCGATGGCTATTTATTTTAACTGTTGCAACGATTTCGCAATTTTACCCACTACCCTTTCTTTGTCCTTATGATCTATGTATGTTCATGTTACGTTTAATGAGTGCCCACTGGACTACTCAGTGTTAGTGATTTTGAGCCGATTGTTGTTAAATATTTTATGTCGATTTTATCGAAATTGAGTGCAAGAAAGTTGAGCCAAAAGACCCACTCTCGAGCTACCCTCTTTCGCTATTTAGTTCAGTGATTTGACGTTTTGGTTCCTTATGCTGTGCGTTGTGGAATGAAAATGATTCGGAACATCACATTTGGATAGAAGGGCATTTCGTAAACTTCTTGAATTTGCTACTTCAAATGTCAATTTTCTTTTCAATGATGAATGGTATCAACAAATAGATGGAGTCGCTATGAGTTCCCCTTTAGCACCAACGATGGCATCAATATTTTTGGCTAGTTGCTTCTTTCCAATTTAAAAAACCTTTTGTTTATAAAAGGTATGTGGATGATATTTTTCTTATATTTGAAAACCAGAAACATGTAGAACCGTTTTTGCATTTTATGAACAGTTTACATAAAAACATTGTATTCACATGTGAAACGGAGAGAAAGTCATCAATTGCGTTTTTGGATTTGTTAATTCAACGCAAAGATAAACAGTATGAGACAGAGATTTATAGAAAACCAACTGATACTGGTCTTTATACTTCTCCAGAAAGCTTTTGTGAATTTAAGTATAAGAGAAATATGGTGAAAGGATTGATTTATCGTTCATGGGCTTTATCTTCTACTTTTGCTAATTCGGTAAAAAGTGTTGATAAATTGGTTGAGTTGTTGATAAAGAATGGATATTCTAAATCATTTTTATTGTTGATGATAAAAGAAACTGTGGATAAATTGATTAAAAATCCTAAGGATCCATGTTGTGGAAAGTCTGAATGTAATTTGTCGGATGGGTGTGAATTGAGTGTTGATCTGGGTGATGGTAAAAATGAATATAAAAAAATTGAGCCTAAATATGTGTTAGTATTGCCGTACTCTGAAGGCTTTACAAATTATAAGAGGAAGTTGGTAAACTGATAGGAAATTTAGAGTATAAGATCGTCTCTAATTCGTGTAAGGTACGCAATATGTTTATTAATAAATCAAAAACTCCGGTTGGATTGTGTTCTGATCTCGTTTATCAATTTACATGTAATGGGTGTAATGCCACATACATTGGAGAGACTTCCCGTCATCTCTGTACTCGAGTTCTAGAGCATTGTCGATTGAAGGGTTTGACCAATATTAGTGAACACAATAGAGGCTGTAAAAGTGATATCGGAATGTCTGATTTTAGAATTTTGTTGAGAAGTTTTAATAGTTATTGGGAACGAGTGATATGTGAAGCATTGATGATAAGGTCATTGGATTCAAAGATTAATGTGCAAAATGCGGTGACTACGAATGTTTTGAATGTTTTTAAATAGTTTACGTACGTATATTAAATCATGTTTGTTTTTTAATATTATTAAAATAATTGAAAATTTTAAATTACATCAATTTTTAAAAATTAGAATAAAAGTGAAAATTTTAAAATTTTAAATTAATTAAAAGTGAATTGAATATATTTTAAAAATATTTATTTATTAAAAATTAAATTAATAAAAAATAATTTGTTTAAATTAAATGTTAATTCATAATATTTTTAGTTGGTTTTGAGTACCTGAAGATGATAGCTGTGCTATCGAAATATATCGTACGAAAGGTTTTTTATTGGCGTTATCTTTTAATAATAATAATAATAGTAATAATAATAATAATAATAATAATAATAATATCAAAACATTAATACATTTATTAAACATCAAATCGCTTGGATAATAACCAAGCTAAACAATGTTGACCACATATTAAGGTCAATGGTTTTTGAAACATAGTTTTATTATACACAATAGCTTTACCCATTGTTTGCAGTTTCGAAACCATTAAAGCCGGATAATAGAAACCCATAGGATCAAATACAAATATCTTGCTAGGTTTCATTTATATTGCTAACCAATGTTCTCCACCGAGATGAGACGATTGAGTATTGACTATTATGGCTTGATTATTACGTAAATATATAATTTTTTCAAGAAGAAAATCTTCTAAAAATTCATGTCCTAGCATTTGTTTTCCAATTCGATAGACCTGAACAGAACTATATCAATAATATTAATAATACATGCAAAACTTACTCCATGACAAATTATCATAAATTATCTATACATTTATACCCTTCAAACTAGTAATGTTTGTTCAAACCAACAATGTTTGAACTTTGTTCAAACCAACACTGTTCTGTTTGCAGTTATTTGAAAATCATTTTAAATTACTCCATATATTACAAGATTCACCGGTTCAGTTGTAGCTTTAGCAAACTTTATATCTAATCGTAAATTTCCATTTTGAGGTAATTGACTCTGATTTAAATCAAAATCGGGTGACAAAACAAATATAAAGAATGGATATTTGCTTTTAAAATCATCAAGAGTTATACCACAATTAAGATTTTTATCCAAATAACCCATATTTCTCACTATACTCTGCCTATATGTAGCACAATAATTATCATTATCAAAATCTTGAGTATACGTTTCTCTATTATCGCTATTTTTCGAAAAATTATTGCGATATTACAACAAAAATTTTGAAAATTGAGCTCGATGATTGGTATGATCCATTATATTGAGATTCACTTTGAAATGTTACCAATATAAAGCTGGGCATTCTTCTATATCCAAATATTTGTTCCTTATAGAAAGAAGCTGCACCCTTTGCAATAGAAAATTGAACAATTTCCTTTGTTTTAAAGGAATATATTGCATCCTTAGAATTAAGACTCATTTGATGACCAGCTAATACAGAGGGATCAACACGAACTCTTTTCACCAATAGTTTTGCATCGACTAATTGAAGAATTGGTGCTGTGGTAGCACTTGTTAGTGATAATGCCGACTCAGATCTTTTCAATCTAATGTATACATTAACACCTGGGGGTAAATATTTCGGTTGATCCCTAAAATTGAGTTGTAATGATGAGCACATGGTAAATAATTTTTAACTCTTAATCCACTTTTTCCTATCGTCATCACTACCATAACCCATAGGAGTTAAACATGTATTTTAAGTATCGCTATTGTAATTTATAATAGTTTCTATATAGAGCTTTGTGAATATATGTACTGTTACCACCCTCAATCTTGATATTATTAAATCCGAGAACTGCATCTTTAAAAAGTGTATGAAACAAGAAATTGTTTGGTAATACATCACAAGGTTTTCTATCTTTATCTACAACTTTGATCTTAACAGTTAACAATGTATCGTTCAAATCTAAATATTCAGTTTGGGAACCATTAATATAAAATTCAAAATCTGTACTTCTTCAAAGGCACCCATTTTTATTACCGCCTGGGGAGATGGTCTTTCAAATAAACACAATTCAGATTTACAACAAATCATTTTTGAAATATATTTCCATGTCATTTCATTCATTTTTTTATATGTTTATGATGTCTTTTACGTTTTTGATCTTGTGCGAGTGCTGGTGCCGGTGCCTGCTTTTGAAACATACTTGCAACCCCTGGTAGAACTTTCCCTAACTCGGATAATGCATTTGATTTCAGAGATGGTAATATTTTTTGCTCATTCATTATCACATCTTTAGCAGTTTTCATACCAAAATTACAAACGCGTTTAAGAATAGGAAATGCAAATCTACTAAGAGTTCTCAACCATCCTGATCCGTAAGTACATGGGATTATCGATATTTATATTGACAACTTCATCCTGGTCATGTTTATCAACCCAAACAGATTTCAATAGAGGAACCAAAGAATCACCAACAATTATAGGATCGTTGATGTTAGTATATATGAACATTTGTCTATGAAGTTTTATTATCTTTGGTTTGCGTACACCAATAGTAATTGCCCGATATGTTTTCTTATCTAATCCTAATGTAATAGCCAAATTTTTATCAAATGTAACTTCACAAATGTTATTATTCAAACTGAATGTACATAATCCATCTTTAACAATTTCAATAGTTTTAAATATTGAATGAAATATATCTATGTAACTCTTCAAGTGTTTCAATATATAAATCGTTAGTAAATGTAATTGTATCTTCCACCTCATTAATATATGATACAGATAATTTGATATGTTCATTCACATGGCAGACATCAATAAAAGTTTTGAAACGTAATAGGTATTCCTTACCAGTAACAACAATGTTAAGCTTATCACTACCCATTTGCTTGGTATCACCAATATTTTCAAATTTTATTGTAAATGGACTAAAATCACAACTAACATTCATTCCATCTTTGAAAAACATGCCACTATTTTCATCTAAATTTTGATTCGGAATATGACAATATCGTTCAATATTATTGATTGAGAAAATACCGCTACATGTTTTGGGAACACCCTTCTTGTAATTGATTTTACATTGACTATAAAATGGGAATGTATTGTACACAAATGTAAAGTCTTGCAAAGCAACTTCCCGATTTCCATGTAAATAAATAGGATTTTGAAGATTAACCATAAATTTACTCGCTTGATTTTCCGGATGGATTAGTGGGCAACTATTGCTCAGTAAAATAGTATAGAAACTCACTTTACTTTGTCTTTTGATGATATCCATGAGGGTTTTTGATATCCGTGCCATTTGACATAGTATTGTTTATCCTTACCCACCTTTTTAGTTCTCAATATTTTCTGAATTCTGAACACTGTAGGTTTGGAAATAACTTGTAATTCCTGTTCATAGAATTTCCCCTGTATTACATTGTTGTCATTGTCTTTACCAACATACATTACAGGACTGTTTTTAGTATAAATTTTAGTAATTTGAAATACTTCATCACTCGAATTACTACCGAAAATTTTGATGAAAGGTGAAGCAGATATTTTACTAATTCTAACGTAATCACTAACTTTATATTTTGGTTTTGCAATTTTAACAACTTTTTTAGAACTTACTGGTGTTTTTGAGCTGATATTTACGGGTCTCAAACCATTCAGACCTCGATGTGATGAATTATTATAACTAACAAGTATTTTCGGCAACACATTTATCCATATTTTATTACCTTGATGCACGAAATATTTCTTCAATCAATCCCTCAATGTCCGGTTAAATCTTTCAACATGAGCAGCTTTGTATTGAGAATGTACAGAGTAATGATTTATTTTGAGACGATCCAGGATTTGCTTAACTTTACTATTGTAAAACTCCTTGACTATAACAGTAATAATATTAATAATAATAATAATAATAATAATAATAATAATAATAATAATACGCACGTGCCGGATAGTTCGCTATCTGTGATTGATCTTTAATTAGTCAAAGCGAGATCAATATTGTGCTAGGTTTAAATATTCAAGTACTTTTATATTCATATACGCTTCAGTCTCAATTACGAAAGCTTTGTTTGTAATTGTGTAAATGCACTGTTGTTGGCTAAAATATGTTTATAGAGTGGAACGAAAGCCCTTAGATAAAAACGTTATTATTTACTTTACATATTACTCACTAGTAATATTGATCCTCGATTTAACAATTGAGTCGATCTAAATTATATATGGATCGCTATTACGGCATCTGTATCTTGTACCACTTTAAGCGATGGATCACTCGGCTCACACGTCGATGAAGAACGTAGCAAAATACGTGAATTAATGTAAAATGCACAACGCTCTGATCATTGACACTTTGAACGCAAATGGCGGCTTTTGGTTAACCATTAGCCACGTCTGTCTGAGGGTCGGCATTATATTTATCATTACGTTCTATAGTAATGTTTTGAGAGGTTCACCTTTGGTATTATTCTATCGAAAGTGCCTTCTTAAGGTGATAGTGTATGCAAGTACACCTTTATGGAAACATAAAGTTTTGGTTGATTATCAATTTATTGTTAATTAGCCTCAAGTTTACGGATTTCTTGGTGTGCTAAAAATCAATTGATCTTTAGTTGGCCAGAGCTGCAGCTTAATGAGTTGTGCGTTGGTCCGTCAATTGTAATAGGTGATTAACAGAAGATTTCCAATGTGAATCTGTATTATTACACGACCTCAGATCAGATGAGATTACCCGCTGAACTTAAGCATATCATTAAGCGGAGGAAAAGAAACTGACAAGGATTTCCTTAGTAGTGGCGAACGACCGGGAATTAGCTCAGCACTGAATCCTGTTATTTCCTCTGAAGATTTTGTCTTTGTTGCTACACCGCGGGCAAAACGACTGAAAACATCAATACAGGCTAAAATATATTTATAACCCTTGCTAATCTTTGAATACGGTATCATCTCCATCAAATCTATTTGCGATAAATCTTTAATACCGAATGTCGTATAAGCTCTTGTTGGAAATCTTTTTCGCATCGGTTTGTTTAAACTGTACGCAAGCTGATCTGACAACATCTTTTGTGTTTCCTTTTTCGAATTTGAAACTTTTTTCTTTAACTTTGACACTCCACCGAAACCTGCTTCGTCTTCTGGGTTCGTCCAAATCTTCTCTATTACAACAAGATAATTTAAATTTTAATTTGTCATTAGGTAATTATTGACCCATCGTTTATTGTAATACACCTAATAATGATATTGCTAATGGTAACATTGCTCCGATAAAACCGCCTTGTTGTTTATATATGATTTTTCTCACTTGCTTACGATTTTTATAATTTACTAGCGATAACAAAGGTTTTCGATGTTTATTCAATACTAGTTTTTTCGATTTACTGATTTTAATTTTAACATATGGGAAACTCCTATGATTTTTTACAATTTTAACTTTTTGACTCTTTTTATTATTCCTTTTAATAGGTTTATGGTTTTTCAAAATTAAATTCATTGCGGGGAAATTCTCGGTTATTAGTTTTTTAGATTGTGCATAACTAGTTTCTGGTGGAAACTTTTCGGTCTTTATTTTCTTTTTAATACACTGTCTACGTTTTCTGACATTTTTAAGCCTGTATTTCAAAAAATTTTACATGTTAATGTTTTAAACTTTGTCTATAAACCATGGCACCTTCTTTATAGAAAATATCTGTTTTTACCCGTAAATCATGATTACATTGTTGTGTGAAATCAAAAAATATATATATCCATGTGGTGATTTTGTAGCATCTTGAAATTCACTAATAAGAACATTACGATTATTATGGTATGCTTGTCGAGCAAGAAAATCATTAACTGTTGCATCTATAGAATTCTTGAAAATAACTAAATATTGAACATTTAAATTCCTTGTTCGATATTCGCCACCCTGATGAAATAGATTTTGAGTAATAAAGATTACCGTAACACCAACATGTCGACTGATATTTGTGAATAAATTATTAAAATCCTTTTCTTTATTAGCTTCCTGATACAAATCATCGATAATGATGAAATCGCCTTTCCTTAATCGACTTGACCAGTTTTTATCGAAACCCTTTACTATTTTCATGTTTTTCAATTTACAGAAATTATCCTTAGTTAATCTATGTTCTTCATCTGCACCCCTATGCCAATAAATATTGTTGAATTTTGTTTGGAATAAATTAAATTTCAGTAATTTACACACAAACATAGTTTTACCACTAAAACTTGGGCCGACGATTTGATATACAGCATCGTTTCTTAATTCCATTATTAATTTGTATAATTATAGTTTTAGTTTATATTATACAATTTAATGAACTCTTTCTAAAAATCATATATATAGATTAATATTTCATTATTGTTTAATTATGTTATCAAATATAAATTATAAAGGAACTTTCGACGTGTCAAAAATGACGTTTCCGAATGGAAAACCCCAGCAAATTGTTGATAGGAGTGGAAAATATCCTATAATATTTTTCAAATCCGACAAATGCAGAATCATGGGAAACCTTTAGATATCAATAAATTACAATATAGAATAAAGGATATTAAAATCCAGTCATCAATCTATACAACATGTCAACAAAATGTCTTTGTATGTTCAAGCCAAAATTATTTCCTGCATTGAGGCTTTTAAAATACAATCCAATGTGTGTTAACGTGTTTGCCAGTGAAAAATAGTCATATTAGGGTTGCGAAATCTAGAGTACAAAAATATTGTTACAGGCATACACAATGAAATCACGGGATTGGTCTACATCTGATTGGCTAATGAATGATAAAAACAACTTGCTTATTCATTTTATTTCATTTTTAAAATAAAAAAATCAATGCTATGCCGATGAAAAATAACATTCGATATGGTAAATTTATTATTTATTAATTTTTTTTTATTATTATTTTATTTAGAAGAATATGAAACCCTGGTAATTGGAAGATTACAGTATTATTATCCTCAACTCAATGCGATAATAAAGGAGAAGCCAGCAATAATGATTCCCGAGATCATATTTAATGAGACGAGAATACGGATTTCGGAGACAATCTATGGGACAATCGAATACCCATGTATTCTAGATTGTAGTTGCTGCAATTTCCGTTATCAGTGGTTCGTCGAATGGTGCCTAGTCAAATCCGTAAGGAATTTTTGTAAGCTTCAACTTTTAAGGCAATAAATGTTTTGTGTTATACGTTTTTTGATTTGTTTTTTGATTTGTTTTTTGATTTGTTTTCTAGTATTAATAGTTAGTAATAACAAGTTTTATTAGTAATAATTTTATTTGGTCATTATTTTATATAATAAACGAAATAATAATAATATTATTAATAATAAAAAACGAAATAATAATAATAATAATAATAATAATAATAATAGAAATAAGTAATATAAGTAATAATTCAGTTAATAAATTTATTAAAATTTATGATAAACTTTATTACAGATATATATGACCGATGCTTCAGGGAATAGTTTTAATAAAAATTTACAATTTGAAATATAAATATCTGAACGTTTGGCTTCTGCGGCAACTTGAATAATTGTTACCCATCCACCATTTGCTTCTACCCATGGATAAATTTTGGTTTCTATTACCTAAATAATGATAAAAATAAAATAATAATATAAAGTAATATACCTCTATAGATCATTGGAAATAATTTTCATAGTCGGATCCGGATTTTAATATCATGTGTTTCATATGCATTAATCCTACTATTATTCGCATCCATTTATTATTATCATCAAATATATAACTAAATATCGATTGGAATGAATTTTCTTTCTCTTTAATGTTGGCAAATTGAGAATAGGCTCAAATAAAATACCTTCTACGATTTTCTCGGTACGGTTGACCATAAATTTTATGTTTTTAATGATATCATCATCATCTCCATTATTAGCAACCAGCTCATTCAACAAAGTTATAAAAAATTTAGTTTCTGGCATTTTATAAAAATGTTTGGAAGTGTAAGCTTATTTATACTATATTGGACCAATCAGAATCATGCATGAACATTGCATTTGAGTTGCAATGTTAAGAAAATATGTAAAAATATATAATGGAAATGACAATGATGATTTGTTGCCACTGTTAACCGGGTGTTGAACTTCATTCATTATACGATTGAACTGATCAGTTGTTTTATTAGAATAAAATTTTATACTATATTGAACTTGATTCATCATTTTTTCATTAAGTTTACGATTTTCTTTCAATTCTAAAATTGATTTTCTTAATTCATTTTGGATAATACCTATGGTCCGATTTAGATGTAGAATATCCTCATATATTTCGTTCCGAGCTCTTTTTAAAGTCTCATATGTGAGTTCAAATCAGATTGCTAAATTACTCATTCTTTCGGATAATCTTTTGACTGGAGTTTTCAAATATCTAGGCCTATCTATCATATACAAAATATCTATCAACACGGCTGTATCAAGACATACGCATCTTGTTGAATTTTTACCTTGAACGGTTAGAACACTTGAGTTAGCCATATTAGAAACACTAAAAACTAATATTATTATTAAAATTTCTTTAATCATTTTCAAATCTATATAAAGTAATATTTATTGTTTATAACTAAAGGTTTGTGTGTGTTTAACTTCTCATTGGTTTAAATTAGTATAAAACTAATTGTTATTTCAATATTTATCATTATAATGGATGCTATAGTACCGAGCGAAGTTCAATCAATGAACGAAATTGAACATTATGGTAATTAATTATTATTATTTTTATTTTTCACTTGTTTTGTAGATGAGTATTTTAAAGTTATCAAAGAACGTCTGGACTTCTATAATCCAGATATACATGAAATATTGAAGGATAAGCCAGCATCAATGATTCCAGACTTGGTCTTTAATTATACATCCATATGGATATTTTCCGTAATCGATGAGTTCCTATGGTACATCGAACAAAACAAAATGTTAAAGTATATGGAACCCGAATATCCATGTGGTGATGGATGTCATTGCTGCGCTGCCAGATATCGGAAGTATATGGAATGGGCTTTGAATAAAGCTCTTCGACAATATTACTATAGTCGAATTATTTCTTTTTAGTAAAAGTTTTTGTTGTAAATGAATTTGTTTTAATTATATTTTAATTATAGTATAATAATAATAATAATAATAATAATAATAATAATAATAATAATAATAGGTAATAGAATAAAAATTAAAATTAAAAAATATTAATAATTAAAACACTACTTATAAAAATAAGTAGTAAATTTAAATTAAAAATTTTTAAAAATACTATGACCTTGAAAAATATGATGACTCATCCAATGACCTTGAGAAATTTGAATGACCTTGAAAATTACTACAAGTCATCTAATGACCTTGAATGAGTCATTGTCTTTACCTCAGAAAAATTTTACTTTTGGACTTAGAAAAATTTTTTACCCCGGGGGATGGGGTATGTGGTCCAGCGGTGACAGGGTCTAGCGGTGACATAACCATCTACTATTCTCCGAAGATTGATGTGAAGAGTCAAATAATTCATCCTTGTCAGATTATGATGAAGAAGATAAGTCAGTTTCAAATGCAAAACCAAGTATTGTCCTCGGAAATTTGTTTATGAAATCCAGAGATAATAAAGAGACATGGTCAACTGTGCCTATAAGAAAGAAAACTGGAAGGCAACATCAGCATAATATTGTAAAAATTCCTACATAATTGACCAAGGTTACCCAAAGAAACTGTAATAGTTTGACATCAGTTTTCAAACTTTGTTTTCGTTCAAAATTGATAGATGAAATATGTGGGTTGACAAATAAAGACGAAGAAAATGTTATACCCGACTGAAAAGTAATTGATAGGAAAAAATTTCAAAAATGGATTGATATAACAATATTGATAGAAATGTATATGTTTAAAAATTAGTCAGTTTCTAATCTTTGGAATAAGTAAAAAGGAACAGATTTTTACAAATTTTACGAGTTCTTAGGTTTGATGATGCTGTTGCTAGAAAAAACAACCGATCCAAAGATAAACTACAGACCATTAAATCTGTTTTACGAAAACTGGAACAGCAGACTAAAAGATGCATATAATCTTGGAAGCAACGTTACCATTGATGAAAAGCTGGTCGCCTTTCGAGGGAGGTGTCCATTCAAACAATATATCCAATCCAAGCCAGGTAAATACGAAGTTAAAATTTGGGTATTGCGCGATAATGTTAATCATTATGTGCATACCATGTGAATTTATACTGGAAAAGATGAAGGTTAACCTAAGAAAACAAGGAGAAAGAAATGTAACAGATCTTGCTGAAAATATTGTGGGATCTGGTAGAAATATAACGTGTGACAATTTTTTCACAAACTTATCAATGGCAAAAAAATTATTCGAAAAAAAATTTCTTATTGATTTGGGAAAAGATATGGCAGCGCTTGTTTAGAATTGCCCCGCATTTTTTAAATAAATTTTATTTTAATTTAATACAAGCTTTTATTATTAAAGATAGCTAACATGACTGTAAAAACAGTTATCTAACTCGATCACTGGGCAGGTGGCCAGTATTCACGGATATCATGTAAAATCTTTTCAAATGGATTTGCACCATTTAATCTTCGTCGCCACATATACTCACATAAATAACTATCTAACATGCCACGATGTGTCCCAAAATGACGCTTATTTCTTTGTTTCGCTAAACTCCAACATCCTTCAAGCATTTGATTTTTTGTTAGGTTGATAATCCATCTTTAAAAGTATTAAATGCCCTATAATAAAATTTATTTAAAAAATGCGGGGCAATTCTAAACAAGCGCCGATATAGCAGATGTTGATTTGACATTTAAACAATCACCTAACTTGGTTTCAGTAAACCAAACTCCAACGAAAAGAAGTCACTGTAACTATTGTGACTACAAAAAGGATCGTAAAACAAACATTTTGTGTTCCAAATCTAACAAATTTGTTTGCACAGAACATTATCAAGCAGTTTGTGTAAAATGTACATAAATGTGCAAGACCAAATTGATTTTACTATTTTTTGTTTAAATGTTAAACCTATGAAAAACAAATTCATGTCTTGTAAAGTTTGAACAATATACCGTATTTTCCGACCTATAAGTCGCTCCTGCACACCATAATTACGTCTTTGATAACACCAGCCATTGAATGCGACTCGGTAATTTCCAACTTCGTGTAAGAAATTTTATAAAATTGTTTAAAAGTTATGTAAAAGTTAGTATTAAAATAGATATAGAAAATAAAAGCAAATTTTTTTTATTTATTAATAACAACAAATTTATAACTAAATATTATTTGATTATTTAATTTGATAACCTTATAGTCCAGGGTTTCCAAAACTATGTTCCGTGGATGCAAAATAAGTGTTCCGCGGATGCAAAATAAGTGTTCCGCGGAGCCTAAATAGATATTTTTCAAAAATTTGGAGTAAATTTAGAAAATCGAATATATTCTACTTCATAATGAAAGACGAGCGACGGTTAAACTTCATTGAGTTTTATGACGTCAAGAGCAAGAGATAAGTTTTAGTACCTAGAAGTTGGGTACGGCAATAAAAGTCTTTAACAAGTGTCAATATTTTTTAATGGAGAGAAAGACTATTTCTCATCTTGTGCGCATGAAAGAGATGATATATTCAAATGTATTAATGATTACATTACAAAACAAGAGATAGCCTGGGAAAAGTATATTGATATTTGTACAGATGGTGCTCGAGCAATGGTAGGAAAAAATGAAAGGTGTTGTATCACGTACCTTGAAAGTAGCTACAGAAGATACTAGCAGTCACTGTATTTTGCATAGGCATGCACTGTTGACTAAAAAAATTCCAAAAAATTTAAAAAATGTTATGGATGAATGCGTGAAAAGGATAAAGTATGTAAAATCTAGGCCACTTCAATCCAGATTATTTAAAATTGTGTACTATAAAATGGGTGAGTGAACATAAAGCACTTTTATTGCATGCTGAAGTGAGATGGCTATCCAGAGGAAAAGTACTATTAAGACTTTATGAACTTCGAAAAAAATTATTAGTCTTCTTGAAGGAACAAAAGGATTTTTAACATCATTTTATCAAATTTTTACAAATCCTTCCTGGTTGATTTATCTTGTATATCTCGCGAATATTTTTTCAAAATGCAATGATGTTAGCTTATCATTACAAAGAAAAAGTATTAAGATTTTTAATATGACAGATAAAATTGAATCTTTTGATAGAAAAATACAATTTTGGATTTCAGTAGTTAAGTCTAATAATTTTTATTGTTTTCCTGTCTTAGATGAATGTTTGAATGCATTGAATTTTCAAGTTGATAAAAAAATTTCAAAAGTATTTTTAGAACACCTATATAACTTGAAAACAGCTATTTCGGAATATTTCCCGAAAACAAGTAACTTAGATTAAAAGTAACTTGATTCCTGAGTCCGGAATCCATTTTCCATGACAGCTTAAACGCAAGGGATTATGAGCATTTGATTGACTTAATTAATGATTCTGATTTGAAAGAAAAATTTAAAGATTAGTCATAAAATGATTTCTGGGCGAGTCTGACTGAAGAGTTCTCCAATGTCTCAAAACAAGCTGTAGTTTGTTTACTGTCGTTTTCCACGACGTATTTCTGTGAAGTGTGATTTTTAAATATAATAAAAAACAGAATTAGACTCGACGTCACGGAAGATATAAGAATACAACTGAGCAATATTGTGCCTGATATAATAAAAATTTGTAATTTAAGAACCCAAAATCATCAAAATTTTATTTATTTCTATTTTTATGTTTAATCAATAAATGATATTTCTTTAATAACATTTTTTTATTGTTATTTATACTATTATGAATTACCCAACCTAAAAAATAAGCTAATTGCTCAGCCAGAATTTTCGGATTTGCCAAGTGTTCCGTCGCTGAAAAATTTTGATAAACCCTGTTATAGTCTAATATTTACGTCTACCGTATGTAAGTTTCCAGCAATCGGCTTGCTGGTATAGCGGTAGATGCATTTCGATAAAGCACAACATCACTGTGCATCAGTCACAGTCGTTAAAAAATTATTTATTGTATAGGTCGCACACGCCATTTTTAAGAACAAAAAACGAAAAAAGTAGTGACTCATGCCCCGGAAAATACGGTAAATAATAAAAAAATATGAAATGTATAATCAGGGTAAATTTGAATCGGTTGGTTAAGTCGAAATGGCCATATATTAGTGCTGGTGATTGAATTTGGAAATCTTTGTGTGATTGTTTCATAGAACAGAGTTTCCCAATCAGTGTGCCGCGGCCCACTGGTGTGACGTGAAACATTTGCGATGCGCCGTAGGATAATTGTGGATTTTTTAAAATTTTCTTACAAATTATCTATGAAGTGATAAATATTGTTCGACTAATATTATTACTAATATTAAATAATTAACATATTATTATTTTTTTCAATTAAGTATAATAAGTTGAAAATTCAGTAAAGTAAAAAGAAAGTAGGCTCTGCAAGAAATATAACGAGTGAAGTTAATAGTCACATGTCGATATTCTTTTATTTAGTATTCAGTTTAGTTTTTGCGAACAGTAGTGACCAGTAACGTAAGCTCTTGTTTTATAATATTTAAGTTTAAAGGTAAATATAAAAAGAATTTATTAAATATGTTTAAAAATATATTTTGATTTTATATATAGGTATTCCAAAGTATTTGTTTAAAACTTTTTCAAAATTGAAATTATGGATAAATTTTTAAAAAGAAGCGAAAAAGAAACAGTTATAGATGTCGAACAAATTCCAAAGAAAAAAGGAAAACCAACTCCTAATAGACGAAGAATACATCAAATTTGGTTTCGCAAGTGTTGAAATTACTGGAAGTATTCAACCTCATTGTATTATATGCCGGGAAATTTGTAGTATATTTTTTACAAAATAGTTACCGTGCCGTAGACTGAAAAACGTTGGGAAGCACTGTCATAGAATACTGGAATGAATTATTGAGAAGTGAATACACTAATGAGTAATAGTTGCAAGTATCCAATAAATTTTAAAAATTTGTCATTATTATGTAAGACCACCTTAATAAACGTTAGTTTAATACGAGCTAACAATAAAACATCTGATTCATAGTCAAACAATAAAAAATTCTTTGCCATATATATTGTGTGTGTGTGAGAGAGAGAAAGAGATTGTACACCATTAAACTTTGCGGTCATTAATAAGGAACCGTCATAAATATATAGGCTTTATAATATTTTTTAAATATTTTTCTTTAATACTTTTATCAGAAACAAATTGTAAGAATTATTCATAAACTTTGTTGTATTTATCTTTGTCTCTACTTGACACAAAAGGAAATATATTCGGTGATAGAAATGTCAAAACATTTACCCGAAATATTTTTTTTCACAATACCTCCAAAGAATTTCACTGTTTGCATTTATAATTAGAGTTTTTATTCTTTCAGCTGATGTCGGTAGCGTTTTTGAATGAATGTTTATAATGTTCGGTGAGGTTTTTTTCTTAATCGGTAACATGTTTTAACAAATGTAAGAATAAATATTAACTGTATGGAAATGGTTAGCCAAACACGCAAATGATCCGTAGATTGAGTAAAGAAGATTTTTTTGGTTATAATAATAATATTGTAAATGTAATTTTATTAAAAAAAATTTTCGATTAACTTGAAATCTTTAAGGATCAACAGTGAGATTATTATTATTATTATTATTATTATTATTATTATTATTATTATTATTATTATTATTATTATTATTATTATTATTATTATTATTATTATTATTATTATTATTATTATTATTATAATTATTAAAAATTATTATTATATGATGTTAGTGAAAATTACTTTGACCAAATAATTTTTTTAATGATGTTATTATTCTTGATGAATTTCCTCGATAATTAGAAACTATTTCTACAGCTTCAATTAATGAAGACAATCCACGCAAAAAGTCAGCCTATACGGCCTGGTAACACAACAGCCGTATCAGTGCAGGAACTTCATTGTAGCGTGATAATATTATGCATTTTTATTTTATCATTAATAACATGGATATTTTTTATTTTTATTCTTCCATGGTTTGATTTATGTTTGATTTTCCCCAAATTCAAGTGATAGTTACTAATTATAGTCGTCTGGGAAATAATATTGAATTTCGAACGAGTAACCCAGTCAACTTGTAGGGCCTCCGCCCGGAATATGACAGAATCACATCAAACAACTCAAATATTAAGTTTACAATTTCACTTCTTGTAATCCGAGACAATCTCCTTTCACATTTCGCATATATATAAACTTATTTTCCAGCAGCAATCTTTGGACGTTCAACGAGTTCATGCAAAAAAATTTGAATATAAAATATCTTTTGTAATAACTTATCAGTGAGAAATTTAATAATAATAATAATAAATAATCATAAATAATCATAATAAATAGTAATAAATAATAAATAATAAATAATAATATTAATAAATAAATAATTAAATAAATTTGGCAACGATTTAATTAAACGATAACGCCAATAAAAAACCTTTCTTACGATATATTTCGATAGCACAGCTATCATCTTCAAGTACTCAAAACCAACTAAAAATATTATGAATTAACATTTAATTTAAACAAATTATTTTTTATTAATTTAATTTTTTAATAAATAAATATTTTTAAAAATATATTTTAAATTAATTTTAAATTTTAAATTTTTTACTTATATTCTAATTTTTTAAAAATTAATGCAATTTAAAATTTTCAAATATTTTAATAATATTAAAAAAACAAACATGATTTAACATACGTAAACTATTTAAAAACATTCAAAACATTCGTAGTCACAGCACTCTGCACATTAATCTTTGGATCCAATGACCTTATCAGCAATGCTTCACATATCACTCGTTCCCAATAACTATTAAAACTTCTCAACAAAATTCTAAAATCAGACATTCCGATATCACTTTTACAGCCTCTATTGTGTTCACTAATATTGGTCAAACCCTTCAATCGACAATGCTCTAGAACTCGAGTACAGAGATGACGGGAAGTCTCTCCAATGTATGTGGCATTACACCCATTACATGTAAATTGATAAACGAGATCAGAACACAATCCAACCGGAGTTTTTGATTTATTAATAAACATATTGCGTACCTTACACGAATTAGAGACGATCTTATACTCTAAATTTCCTATCAGTTTACCCAACTTCCTCTTATAATTTGTAAAGCCTTCAGAGTACGGCAATACTAACACATATTTAGGCTCAATTTTTTTATATCCATTTTTACAATCACCCAGATCAACACTCAATTCACACCCATCCGACAAATTACATTCAAACTTTCCACAACATGGATCCTTAGGATTTTTAATCAATTTATCAACAGTTTCTTGATAAATTGATTAAAAATCCTAAGGATCCATGTTGTGGAAAGTTTGAATGTAATTTGTCGGATGGGTGTGAATTGAGTGTTGATCTGGGTGATTGTAAAAATGGATATAAAAAAATTGAGCCTAAATATGTGTTAGTATTGCCGTACTCTGAAGGCTTTACAAATTATAAGAGGAAGTTGGGTAAACTGATAGGAAATTTAGAGTATAAGATCGTCTCTAATTCGTGTAAGGTACGCAATATGTTTATTAATAAATCAAAAACTCCGGTTGGATTGTGTTCTGATCTCGTTTATCAATTTACATGTAATGGGTGTAATGCCACATACATTGGAGAGACTTCCCGTCATCTCTGTACTCGAGTTCTAGAGCATTGTCGATTGAAGGGTTTGACCAATATTAGTGAACACAATAGAGGCTGTAAAAGTGATATCGGAATGTCTGATTTTAGAATTTTGTTGAGAAGTTTTAATAGTTATTGGGAACGAGTGATATGTGAAGCATTGCTGATAAGGTCATTGGATCCAAAGATTAATGTGCAGAGTGCTGTGACTACGAATGTTTTGAATGTTTTTAAATAGTTTACGTATGTTAAATCATGTTTGTTTTTTTAATATTATTAAAATATTTGAAAATTTTAAATTGCATTAATTTTTAAAAAATTAGAATATAAGTAAAAAATTTAAAATTTAAAATTAATTTAAAATATATTTTTAAAAATATTTATTTATTAAAAAATTAAATTAATAAAAAATAATTTGTTTAAATTAAATGTTAATTCATAATATTTTTAGTTGGTTTTGAGTACCTGAAGAGGATAGCTGTGCTATCGAAATATATCGTAAGAAAGGTTTTTTATTGGCGTTATCGTTTAATAATATTAATAATAATAATAATAACTATGATATTAATATTATTATAATTTAAAATAATTTATTGAAAGTGAACTCATTTATAAAAATATAATTTAATAAATAACTATTGAGCCAATTTCCACAATGTTTATTAAATATTTCGACTTTAAATTGTTCCTGGTGATATTAATAAAAAAATTTAATAAGTCTTTCGCTTCTTCCCTGACTGAATCTTTCATCTTTCTTCATATGTTTTCACAATTTAAATAAATATAAATAAATTCAAATACTTTTAAAAATTAAATTCAAAATTAAAATAAATTTTTTAAAACTAATAATAATAATAATAATAATAATAATAATAATAATAATAATAATTATTATTATTATTATTATTATTATTATTATTATTATTATTATTATTATTATTATTATTATTATTATTATTATTATTATTATTATTATTATTATTATTATTATTATTATTATTATTATTATTATTATTATTATTTTCTACAAAATTTGACTGTGAATCAGATTTTATAGAAAATATTATGTCACTTATAAAGAAATCTGAGATGAAACACAAAAAAAGTCCTTATATTATTATTTTTATTAAAATTAAAATTAAAATTAAAATTAATTAAAACCATATTATTATTATTAAAACCTATTGTTATTTTTTCAAGCCTATTTATATTACGTGAGGGTATTTACATATGTTCCGAATTATTACCAAAATCGTTTAAAGTCTGCAAACAAAATGTGACAAAATTCGTGACATTATTACAGCATTTTATTTATATTTGAAGAAGATTTTAGTTCCCAACAGAGACTCCAGTAACTATTTCCGGACACGTACTGTCAGCGTTTTCGGGCACGCTTCTGAGCTTGTGTAGACTGTATAATCAAAAACTAAAAGTCTAAAAAATAAAATTGAATTTTTTCCACATATATTTACGTGCATCTTCAACATATCAGTAAATTATAAATTTTTTACCATTTGAATTCTATATTTGTGTAAATTTTAATATTTGAAAATAATTGTTAAAGTATAACTTTTATGCCATTCAATAATATCTGCAAAGTTTTCCTCCAATAGAAATTCAGAACAGGTAAGTAGAATATAAAATTAAAATAAAAAGAAAATAATTAAATAAATTTGGCAACGATTTTATTAAAAGAAAACGCAAATCAAACACTCACCGTACGATATATTTTGACAATTTAACTTTCATCTTCAGGCACAAAAACCAACTAAAAATATTATGAATTAACTTATATTTTAAACAAATTATTTTTTTATATTATGTTAATTTAATATTTTAATAAATAAACACTTAAAAAAATATTTAAATACTTTTAATTAATTTTTAAAATTTTTAAATAAATATTATAAATATTTATCTATATTATATTTTTAAATAAAAATGAAATATTTTATAAATTAAATTATTTTAATAATTTTTAAAATTAAAACATTTTTTTAAAAACAATACACAAGCATCAATTTATGATTAAACATACTCAAGCTATTTAAAAACATTCAAAACATTCGTAGTCAAAGAACTTTGCACATAATTCTTTGGATCCAATGACCTTATCAGAAAAGCTTCACATATCACACGTTCTCAATAATTATTAAAACTTTTCAACAAAATTCTAAAATCAGACATTCCTATTTCACCTTTACAGCCTCTATTGTACTCACTAATATTGGTCAAACCCTTCAATCGACAATGCTCTAGAACTCGAGTACAGAGATGACGGGAAGGCTCTCCAATGTATATGGCACTACACCCATTACTTGTAAATTGATAAACGAGATCAGAACACAATCCAATCAGAGTTTTTGACTTATTAATAAACATATTGCATACCTTACACGAATTAGAGACAATCTTATACTCTCAATTTCCCATCTGTTTACTTAACTTCCTCTTATAATTTGTAAAACGATCCGAGTACGGCAATAACAACACAAATTTAGGCTCATTCTTTTATAGCTCTTTTTACTATTATTTAGATCAACACTCAATTCACATTCATTTGTTAAATTACATTCAGACTTTCCAAAACATGGATTCTTAGGATTTCTAATCAATTTGTCAACAGTCTCTTTTATCATCAACAATAAAAATGATTTAGAATACCCATTATTTATCAACAACTCAACCAATTTATCAACACTTTTTAGTGAATTAGCAAAAGTAGAAGATAAAGACCATGAACGATAAATCAATCCCTTCACCATATTTCTCTTACACTTAAATTCACAAAAGCTTTCTGTAGAAGTATTGAGACCAGTGTCAGTTGGTTTTCTTGCGGATTTTGCCCTAACGAAGGCTCTGGGAAGAATGATAATGGCAATTGACTAATCCTGGTGGACGTGGTGGTCGAAATTATATTCGCCATTTGAGCGACACCGCAATGAGGGATCCGTTCCAGCAATTCGGTCTCGGTAAATACCACAATGAGAGCTTTGCTCTGGTCCGAGAGGACTAGACGCTGCGCTCTACTTTCACTAATCGGGTCTTCACGAATTCGCACCAGATAAAGGTTTTTTGCTAGGAACTCCTTGTACCGGCTGGGCTCGAGCAATGTCCGGGGATTTTATTTCTAGCAAGGTTGTAACTTCAACTCCGTAATCTGTCAAAGTTGAGGCAATAGGTGCCTTTCGCGATTCGGCGGCGATGATGAAAGTCATAAGAATCAGACTGTAAGGTAGAGTTAAGAAATTTGTCTACTTTTCTGGTTTCAATGTAGATCTTGAATAAAGAATTTTTAGGAGATTCATTAATTTAATGTAATGTCTAAGCAATTCTTTTTAAATTATTTATACATTTAATTTTAAACAACTTGGTACCAAAGTTTTTTTTATTAGTAAGTGGTCGCTATATGATTCTTGAGAGGATTACATGTTCATATTAAAATGATTGAGTGGCATTATCGAGTCGATATTATTATCGAGTGTTTTCATTTTAAGTGCAAGGTTCAAGCTACTTGAACTCTTAACTACCTCAGAAAACACTTAAAAATGATTATTCGACATTAAGGGCCTCTAGCAATTTTGTAATACTCAAGGTCAGTCTTCGAGTTAGTGTACCCTTGACCTACACTCCAGATTGTGGTTTCTAAGTTCTGTGTATGATTACTTATGATAGATTTTTATTATCATTGTTCTGTCTTATAAATAAGCGAGAACGTGTATAGGATACAAGTCGATCGAGTAAAACGGTCCATGGGTTAACTAATCTAATGTACGTAAAAATGAAATCCAGGTGTCTGTGAATTAGTACGAAAAATTTCGAATGAATTCTAACAGTTCTAACACTTGTCATTCGCTAATCGAGTCCACTTCCGTACAACAATGTCATTTTTCGCATGTTATATCCTTCGGTAGGCTAGTTATTACATTGTCGTTCAGTTTACGACGTTGTGTGCACTACCATGCTCTCGTCTCAGCTATTTTATCCAATTTAGTACTCATTCACAAGATATTCAATAAACCACGCAAGCCCAGATACGTTAGTATCGGAATTCATCATAATCCTGCCCAGTTCCCGTCCATTTTAGTAGGCTTTAATAATGTACAAAAGCGTTCTCAATACCTTAGTTCCCCTATTCTACATAATGATAAAATGATGATTTTAATTAGTGCTAACTGGAGAAAACGAACTAATCGTTGACCCCAGCTACTTTCCAGCTATTTTCTGACCGGACTGATTTTCTGCCCAGTGTGCTGTGACCTGAACATTCAGGCATCTGTGAAGCGACAGAAGTCTACTTACTAAAGTAACTTCAGAGCCTGTTAACAGCTGGAATGCTACTTCTGTTCCTGACTCTGATCCATCTAAGGTTTATGAATAAATGAGTTTAATATAAAAATTCGCGAACCTACTGATAAAAATCAACAAGGACTCAAACATTCATTAACAAATTTAAAGATTAAGAACTAACATAAAATTCCAATAAAAAAGTTCAAATTTGGAGTTTTCACAATTTAAGTTAAATTCAAAAATGTAAGTTTATCAAAAGTTTTAAAAGTTAAAAACTATGATTTTAACCGATGTATATATAATGGTTGCATGCACGTGTGCGACCAATAATATTTTTTGGGGCTTTAATTTGGCAAATTTTATATTTTTTAAATTTTTTAATTATATTCTTTTCTTGTTGAGCTTCACTCATTGTTAATTTAATTTGTCTTAAATATTTTTAATTAATGGCTTTTAATTTCTTTGAGCTAATTTTCCTAACCACTGGTCGACATCTTCCGCTTTTGTGTATTTTCTAACTTCATTTTGCAGTTTATGTTTTAATTATTTATTTTTAAACGTGTGGTTGTCCTGCATTTTTTAATTTATCTATTTAATTGTTTTAATTGGTGTTATTTTATTTATTATTGTTTAATTGTTGATTAATAAGAATTTGTGATCTTTGCTTGCGGTGCGTGTGTGTGTCGGTTAAAATCATAAAACGATCATTTAAATTAATTAATTTTAATTATAAATTGAATGGTCTTAATAAAGGTTGTCAATAGTTACCCGGTAAACTGGGTAACCGACCGTCGGATCTTACCCGGGTATCTAAATCGTCAATCGACTACTCAATCGTTCTGTTTCTAATTCAGTTCGTCTATTTATCGTGATTTATGAGACGACAATCTGCATGATTTTCTCCGGCCAACAGCCTTTGATGACAGCGAAAATAGCCAAACATTTGCAATAATCCAAAGAAAGAAAGTTTATAAGAATCGTGCATCAGTTATTAACTACTGTTGTCCTGCACCATGCACGCTTCATCTACGTCTTCATGCAATAACAAAGTATACGTTGTTACAGGTTAGTGCAATTTATTAGAAAAATTATGCCTTGAACGAGTACCCGGTTACCCGTCCGTCGAGTAGACTGGTAACCGGGCGCACGTTTTCTAACTTTTTGACAGCCTTAATCTTAATCCAACACTACTTTAACCTTTTTAAGCCTGATGGCATATAGGATATTTCACAAATTGTAATTTTTTCTATCAGCCTTGTGGTATATTGTGCTTTAAATGTAATGCTAGTGATGTCATTTATCGATTCCTATAGAAAATTTGATATGACAGCGGCCAGTATAGTATGCGTGTTAGATTGCTATAGAAATAGAAATTTTGAAAAATTCAAATGTTTCTTAAGTGTTTAGTAATGAGAAATTTTTGTTGAGTTTTTTGCACTTTGTTTTGAAGTAAGCTTGATTATTTAATGTTTATGTTTTATACTAATTTTAAGTATTAGCTTTGCTTTGTATTTTTGTAAGCATAATAATAATTTTATTTAAATTATTCTTGTACAACAATAAGAACGATCTTAAGACATCTGAGCAGGCTCACGATATCGAAGTTACATTTGGTCCAAGAACAGATAATAAACTCACAGCGCAATGTTTGTTTCAAACGGGATACGACCTGCGGTCACTTAAGATGACCAGTTTTTAGTGGTCGCGGGAATTTTGTTTATGGCAGCACTTTTATGATTTCCTCTGAGTAGAAAGAAATTTTCCGGAAATTTGATTTTATGAGCCAATAAAAAACAAATGGTTTCGAGAGAAAATTTAACGCGATCAACATAATCAACAAGAAAAAGACAGTTAGAATCAGGAGGAGATTCCCCATATTCAAACAATGAAAATAGTTCCGTAAACTGTTTATAAACGTCATCACAAATTTTAATTGGGGCTTCTAATTCTAATAAAATATTTTGGTTTAAAAATATTTCCTTGCTCTTCAAACATAGTCCTCGTATCTCATCTTCTTTATATCTACAGTTTTTCCATTAAATTCGCATTCTTTGGCTCCAGCAATCAAAAGTTCGCTCAAGACATCTTTCATATCATTGGTATTTTGCAATTCATTAATGAAGGTTGCAATTGGCAACTCCAATTTAGTTGGAGCTTCCTTACTATATTTGTGAATTCAAGCACACATTAAATTATTCTTATTCATATTTTAACATATAAGTAATATTCAAAATCCAAATTCTTTTTATTAAGTTTTATTTTAAATCTAAACTATTTACATTACATTTTTTAAACAGCCATTTTTTTAAACCGAATTAATAACATTTATTTTTGTAACAAGTCTTATTTTTAAAAAAAATCACGATATACATACTCAGAATTAGATCCTTAATCATTTAATAGCTGAGAAAAATCACTTTTAAGAGCTTCATAAGAATCTTGATAGTTTGATGATTTTTTAATTGGGGTGAAAATTCTATTTCTTCCTTCTGGCCATCGCTCATAAAATCATATGTTTCACAATCAGCTGTATAGTCTTCTGTACTTTTAAAACCGTCTGTACTATTTTGATGATTTTAATATAAATTATCTTTCCTACGTCTTTTATCTATCGTGCGAATAAATTGCAAAATACTTTGGCACTTTAGGAGTTGATTTGAGATTGAACCAAATCAGCAATCCCGCTGTTTTTGATAACCTAGAATGAATTAGAATGACAAATAACAAATTGCTATCATTTAAAATGACAGATAATAAAAAATTGCTTTTACGAAACATGGTACAAAAAATATTTAACTCTTTCGCACGACAATGATCATCTAGAAGTTTCCCGGTTGTTTCAAATTGAACCAGCTTGGCTACGAAGCCACGTCTCACATACGATACTCATAGAACCTTTTGCTTACCAACCACTATTGCAAGATAAACCTTCAACAACCTAGCCTTTGCGTAAAAACGACTTTAACCAATTTGCTGCTTTCAAATGTACGGAATTTTAAGACTAAAGTTATGTTCTCTATCAACTTTCTTTTTTAGTCAAAAGAGTTAAACTGAATTCAAGTACTGAAATGCAATCAAATATTTTCTTAGAACAGTTCATGATCTAGAATCAAGTGTAGGTTATAAATTTGAAAAGGGTTTAAACAGATTTGTATAACAAAACCAAATAAATGAACTTGAATATAATAGGAGATGGGGAGAATTTGATCAAAACGAAGACATTTAATTTTGCGCTTGTGGTGAAACTGGTGTTGTACAACCACAAAGTAGGACGTGAATATTATTCACAATTTCTGGATCTTTACCGATTGAAAAATATGATGATGACGTACTAATTTACTTTCAAATTGCTTTAAGTCTTCTTAGTTTACAACAAAACGATTTCCAAACAATCCTAATTGAGTGAATGCATTTGTTGGATTTTAATTAAATAAATAATATTAGTCGGTCTCTCTGACACCTCGTGCTCTATAAAATTAATCAACACAAATAATACTCTCAAAGGATATTTATATTATATATAACAAACTGCAGATAAAAAACACACGTCAATTCTCACAAAAATAAAATATTCGTACTGATTGCCCGATTGGCTTCACTAGGGCTGTTTTGACTCCTAGCACTTTATTATAATAATCACTTTTCTGGTATTTCAAATTTTTTCCCATTCAATTTGCTTCTTTGTTCTCTCAAGTTCTTCAGTTACCTTATTTCAAATAATTTACCCTGAGCATATTCTCGGTTTCTTCTTTCCTACTTTAAGCAGATACCAGTGGTTTCAAATTTTGATTTGTCTTACATAATAAAAATAATCTATATGATTGATGATTTTCAAGCCTAATCTTATCTGTTCTAATGCTTTCTTTCAAGATCTCGCTATAGAAAAATAATTAATTATTTTATTATGTACCTTCCTTATGATAATCTTTTTCTAATTTCCGCCATTAATAATGTGTCACATAACAGCTTTCCGAAATCTACTCTGTTTACTTTTCACGCTGTTTACCAATTATAGTTTTCCTTAAATTAGTTTATTAATTAATTTGTAAGAAGTTGCTAAGACATCTTCTAAATTATCTTGAATAACATTTGCATTATTATTGGTGAATGTGATGAGTATGCATTTGCATGAAACTTGTGTAATCGGATGTATCAAGGGTTTGTGTACTGTGCGCTATAAAATTGACTGTATTTTATCGTTTGTACATAATATTTATTAGATTTTAAATTTTGATTAAATTGTGTTTGGATCATGTTTATCAATTTGAATGTCACAAGTGCAATGCAACATACATAGGTGTGGCTATCCATCATCTTCGTATTCAAGTTCTGAAACAATATTGGTTAAGGGGATTGAGTAGTGTCTATGCGAAAGTTGGTGTGATTTTTTCCCCATATTTTAAGTGGTGTATGTAAAATTAATGAATCAATTGATGACAACACTTGCGTTTTGAATGTCTTTTAAAATTTAGGGTGTTAAATTTAGTTCAGATGGTGTATAGTTTCAAAGGATTTGAATGATTAATTGAAATATCCAATTATATATATATTAATTAATATTATTGGCACTTATTTATTGTGATTTAGGCATCACTTGTTACTTTTGGCGTCTATTGTTACTATTATTGATAATTATTTTAGTTTTTTTCCTTTTGACACTTTAGGTGTCTTTTCTCAAATTATTGTTCTAGCACTTTATGTGCTTTTTAAAAAAAACAATATTATTATTGTTAGTCCTTAGAGAGCAATAACTAATTAATTACTATTAATATAAATATTTTGTCGTTTGTTTAGAATTGCCCCGCATTTTTTAAATAAATTTTATTTTAAATAATAATTTTATATTAAATAAGATCCAGACTTCAAAGAAACCTCGTTTCTACAGGTTTTTTTCGTACAGCTCCATCTTTCTTGCGTCGATTTAATATACCTCTATCTTGCAAAAATCTAATGGCACCTTCCTTGGTTCGAACAATGTCATAAAGTGACAATAAGTTCAAATTAATCATTGATTTTTTGTTAGGTTGATAATCCATCTTTAAAAGAATTAAATGCCCTATAATAAAATTTATTTAAAAAATACGGAGCAATTCTAATCAAGCGCCAATATTTTTTCTTATTTATTGGTGAGGGGGATATTTAATTTTTGCTGTTAACAAGAAACCAATAAAAAATTAAATGTGATGAAAACTCAAAACATAATGAATAAATTGTGAATTATTTACCAAAAATAAATCAATAAAAATATGGAACATTATCATCAGTACATATACAAATCATATAAATAAAATCATCAATTGACATGTATTGTCATGAATTGTCATAAATTGTCATAAATTGTCATTACCGTTGCCATAACCATATTGCCATTATCATCAACATCAATTGATTGGCTTATTTTCATCTATATATAGGTTCATTCTATATCTATTGTATAATAATAATAATAATAATAATAATAATAATAGTATAAACGCTAGGAAAAATTATTCATACAGAAATCTCTATCTGCATTTCCGTTTAAAGATTATTAAAGTTAAATTTATTGCTTTTTTAAGAGCGGGCGTCTTGATAATTGCGACTTGCATTCTACAATGTACATTTCTTTGCAAAAATAGCAATCTTTACATTATGAAAGCGTTCGACATCCAGGTATGAAAGAATTATTTGTATAATTCTTGAAATTCTGTACAGAATTATCCCAAGTACATTGTCAATTTAATCCAATACACTATATTGAAGTCATAATATGTATAAAATAATTAATAATATTTCTGATGTATATAAACTATTGGGATTCAGTCTTTATTATCTGAAGTATGCAATGATATCTATGGAACAATGCAGAGGGAAAATCTCCATTTCCTTGGCAAAAGAAAATCGTTCTGGTTTACAGTTTGAAAACGCACAATTCAGCCAATCACTTTTTAACATTAAATTTGAACGATATAACTCCAATATTGTAACTTTTTTGTAACCTTACATTAACGAAATAATATTTCTGTCGCCCCTTAGTAAAGTTCTTTTTACATTCAACTATTATAATTTCAAAGCAGTATTTATTTCCCATTTATAAATTTATCTCAGGATTATTACAAACGAAAGAAGTCATGCCCCTTAAAGGCGGCATATAAAAAGACTTTTTTGAATGTAGAAAGCGCTCCCTGTCGATTGCAAAATTCTAACGGGAAACCTTGAATTTTCATCAGTCGGTCATTGAGGTCATGATTTTTTTTTACCAAATTACATAACTCTTAAACAAATGTGTTGGCGTTTACAGTTTAATTTTTAGCTAAAATATCACGTCTATATACTCAATTGAATTTTTTTGTTAAATCAACAAATACCAAATAAGCAATATTAAATTTTGAAAATTTTGTTTAAATCAATTATATAATTTCTTGTATAAAAAAATTTCTAATTAATTGTTTCAATTAAAATAAACCCCTCCAAATTCAACAATAAACATTTTTTTAATATTTTATAACCATCAAATTCAGTTCTAAAATTATTTATAGAAATTCAAATAAATATCCTATTATAACAAAAATATTTACGACAAAAAAATAATATATTTTGAATTTTTTTTCTACAAAAAAAAACGTTTTTGTCAAAACTATTTGAAATCCTCGAAAACAGCGTCAATCTTTCATCAACACCTGAATAAATATGCTATATAATTATGAAATTACATTTGTCTAATATCATCTCATAGATGACAAATCAACCTCGAAACAATTTTTCTAATGTTGTTTCTTCTGCTAATTAATTTTACAGAATTAACTAAAACTTCCTCCAGCACAATGTCTCAACCATACGGACCTCGTACCCCACTAATCCGATGTCAATCCTCTCTGAGCAGAGTCGCTTGAATCAGACCTACATTGAGCTTTTCACAGCAGATCCTGCTTCATTCTCTCGCAGCACCTGGTATCATCTCCATGTTTCTAGGGCCACACTCATCCGGGATTTAATCTCTCGCCGCGGCACATGTGCCAGTAGAGAGGTAGGATTAAAAATCATTTAATTGAAATTGAACAACTGCTGAATATTGTTCTCATCCAGTTGAAATCGAATGGGTGGAGTATTAGCAGTAGTAACACAACTGCAGCCATTATTTTAGTCAGCATCAGTGGGGACTCTGAAAAACATTTAGAAGAATCGGTAGAGAATTTTAAACTCTTCCGCTAATATTTTTTTACGACGAGTCCATTAGCAGAAAATGTTCTGCTGCAATCGCTCCCAGTTAGCTATTATGAGATCAGTTATTATTAATGATGCGGCCATCATGCTTCGGGAGAGTGGAGATCCAAGTGACCATTTGAAATTGAATAATGATTATAATCCTTGATTCACGTTCATTAATTAATTTTATTATTCTTTTCATTACTTATTATTTTTTTTTATAATTGATGAAAAGTAATTTCTTTCGAAAAAGAACTTTAAATAATCAATAAAACAATTTTTTGTTGTTTTAATTCTCTAGAAAATAAATTTTTTTTAAAAACAATTTCCATTAACAAAAAACGAACTAATATATATTTTTTTGTTTTAATTATAATTAAATTGCTTTTAAAATGAAATCATTAAAATCCAAAAACTTCAAATAGAGAAAAATTCGGAGAGCCTCTCTCTCAGTTAATTGAAACAAAAACCCTGAATTTTTTTTCAATAAATCAAATGTTTGTTGGCAACATCTGGGGGGAAATATCACATTCAAGGGCAGATTTCTCAAAATATACAATATGTTACCTGAATTATATCATTGTGAGAGCAAATAAGTGGAAAATCAGCTATTATTTGAACTGTATTATAATAACATTTTTCAACAACGCGTAATTTGCATATCCATGTCAATCAAAAACAATTTCCCTTCTAATCTTGTAATACATAAAAAATAATTTAAATAAATTTTAATAAAAAAAAAACTTCCTCCAAAAAAATCGGTCTCAATCAATTCAAAAATTAAAAATGCAGTGCCAACAAAATTGGGATATATTTATATATATTTTTTAAGACGTCTATCTCTGCAATCTAGCTATTAATGAAGGATTACTGCCACCACAATATGAGTTCATAATAATCCCCATGATGAATGGGAAAACTAATAATCCATATTTGTTTTGACAGATAAACAAACAAAATCAATTTGCACAGAAGCATGATATTGATTTTTTGGTGAAATAATTCCTTTCTTTTACCAATGGGTGAATTTCACCGGGATTATATCGATCATAGACTTTTGGAAATCCAGATTTAAAGATGAAAATGAAGTTTTCCAAAATAGAACATGGATAACTTTCAACTCCCTTAGACTTTTTATTTAACCAATTTTCCCTTTTAAAATATAGTATTTTTCCTTTTTTTTCAAATATTTTACCGAGTATTGAGATACACAAAATATGATGTGTATATATTAATAAAAAATTTAACAAAAAAATTCACGCTTAAATTTAAACTTTTTCTATGATATGAAGAAATTGGTTTTTTTGTTTTGCTGGTATCATCAGAAAAAATTTTTAAACTTTATAATTCATTAAAAAATTAAAAAAGTTTTTTAAATTTAAAATTATTTTCAAAATGATTGTTTTTTGATTTTTTCTATTTTTCTTGTTATACTTTCTACTGTTAATTAAAACAATACATCAGTGAAATTGCTAAAGTTTTTCTGGTTATTTTGTATTTTTCATACTCATCAATCTTTGGTTAATTTTATTTTTTATTAATCTAAATCCTTCAAATACCCTTGCGCGTTTTTTTGCATTTTCACAAAATTCCTCTTTTAAATATCGCTCTTAGAAAAACTGAATGAACTAAGAGAAAGACCAAATACCGCAGAATTAAATGAATATTGATATGCCTTATATGGAGTCCTTATTAAGACACTCGTAATTCCTTGAGACTTTAGTTTTCAAAAACCAGGTATTTTTACTCATGTTGTGAAAATCTATTCATTTGCAAACAAATAACAATATACGAATTTTGTAAATACTCTCAATTTTTATTTCGACACCAGCCCCTTCCTCCGACTTACTGTTGCACTACAGAATTCAACTTGTGTTACATCATATAGAGTACGATGTATATCAAATATGGTTAACCGAAATGAATTGCAGAGCCACATTACAAAATATTTCAAAAAATAGATCCACCACCATTTTTTTTAAATGTTAAAACAAAAACTTTAATAGCAAAATTTTAAAATTAGCATTGTGTAAAATCAGCTATGTTTACGTCTTACAAATGAAAGAATATTTTCTAACTCAAAATAAAAAATTATAGTATTTATATAAATAACATTTTAAAATTAATTAAAAGTATTTGAATATTTTTTAAGTATTTATTTATTAGAAAATTAAATTAATTTAAAAAAATAATTTGTTTAAATTATAAGTTAATCCATAATAATGAAAATATAAGAGAATATTGTAAATAATAAAAATTCAAAAAAGATCTTGAATCATGAGATTTCTTGTTTGAGTCGAAAATAGTATATTATCTGTATGAGCTCATGAAAATTTGGCAAAGAGCTGCATGCAGGCCGCATCATCATGGAAATTGTCAAAATTGTTTTAAAACATAAAATAAAATACTGGTGTTACAAAATTATGCTGCATACACTTTGATGGTCAATAATTCTGAAAGTCATTAAAACATTGTTCCAGTCTGTGACAAATTCAACACCCAATAGTTTAGTACCCTAATCGACAGACTTATAAATAAAATGGCAAAAATATTCCACTAAAAAATATGTCCTCTAAGTTTGACAGTTTTCAGAAAAATGCATGCACTGCTCGATGCTTGTACACATATTTATTAAGTCATGTCGAATCACGAATGAATGTTAATTACCGGCGATTCAGTCATCTCTCGATACAATGAAAATGACACAAAAGTTTGAGTAATTTGCGTTGTTAGTGTATTTGTTGACAATCACAAAATATATCACGTGAATGCGATGTACAAATCGTCTACTTATAGCAGATTTGCTTTATAAATGATTAAATATTATGTAACAGACAAAATAAAAGCGGGCAATCCGTGGTGAGTTTAACCAAATTCAATTTTACTTAATGCTCATTTAATTATTATAATAACTGGCCGTCATTCATAATATGAAGAAGTGCAAATTTTCCGATGTTTTCAAAAGCTGATTACAACAATTTTTTTTTATTTCTGAACATACTAATAATCTTTCCTGATAAAGTGGTTCCAGGAAAACTTTTACACTCTCTCAAGATCGGATGAGATCAACGTAAAGATGTCCATTGTTTATTAACGTTTGTGAAAAAATGACATTTTTAAACTTCTTTATTATAAATATAAATTAATCTTTAGAGAAATCGTCACAAGAATATTTAGATTTTGTTATGAGTTCCAAGTTCAAGCTATTTCAATTGCAATATATACATGTTGTTACGGCAATCATGAAGCATCGCGTGATTGTTTTATGTTTTACTTTTTTTTTTTATTAATTTAAATAAAAAATTCATAATTTATACTACAGTAACTACTCTCTTATCCGCCAAACTCCAATAATCGCCATTTTTTGCTATATAACCTCCATTAATATAGAAATTTTAATGGATTTTTTAATAAATTTTATTATTTTTTACTCTTAAAGCCGCATTTTTCTAGAAACCGCAACTTTATCACAGTCCCGTTTTTGGCGGATAAGAGAGTAGTTACTGTACTATTATTTTCTATTAATTTTTTTTTAAATTAATAGTTTTACAAATCAAACCCGATTTATTTATTTTGGTTATGTTCTATTTTTAAAAGTTTATTATTATTATTATTATTATTATTAAATTGTCTTAATTAAAGACGAATTATTGGTTTTAATTAACAGAACTGTGTGTAGCATGAAACGAGAGTAAATTTCGTGAGTTTAGCTGAAATGTCAACATTTCAGTAATTGTAAAGAAAATATTAATATAATTAATAAAAGATAAATCAAAAAAATTTTTTTAAAATAATTAAAGATTATTGATTGAAATAATTATTCCGGCACTGAAAAGAATAATCAATTAGTAGATTGCTTCAGTGTTTTGCTGTTGTTTTTACAGCCTCTGTGATTTATGCGACATCGGACACGAGAGAAAGAGGAGAGCTGTTCTGTGATTCGTTCTGCAACCAGTCTATCGCTCACTAAGCTCAATGGATAGGTGGAAAATCTCTGCCTCATTGCTCAAACGAAAAACTCGGTTGAATGGGAAGAGAGAGAAAACACGATTTCCACAGTAGGATTAACCAATGACAGTAAACCAGTAGCTGCTATTCAGTGCAATAGTATTTCTACCAGTAATCCGCGCTTTGTGATCTAATATTTCAATAAGTCCCTGACAGCTCCAACATTTTAATCCACCAAAAGTAGCTTAGTCAGAAGAACCTCAACATCCGAGATTTGATCTGATATATTACGAGATTAGTGCTGTATTAACCAAACCTTATCCAGCAACTCCTACTCCATTGAAGACTACCAGATAATCCTTCTGAAATACGAGACATATATACAGAGCCAGTAAGTTGATAATCCTATTGATTTGAGAATTAATAAAATATTATAACACTAACCTCGAAAAAAAATGTTTTCTTTATTCTTCACATTCTTAGCAAAATCAGATTATAAACTTTGATTTTTGAAAATTTTCGCAAATTTTTTATCTTATTCTCGTATTCTCATTCATTATAACAAAATATCATAATTGAATTTTTTAAACTCAAATTATAATTAATTACCTATTTAATTTTAATTGATTTAATTTTGACAATTGACTATTAGAGTTACTTTTTTATGTTACTTTATTAATTATTATTATTATTATTATTATTATTATTATTATTATTATTATTATTATTATTATTATTATTATTATTATTATTATTATTATTATTATTATTATTATTATTATTATTATTATTATTATTATTATTATTATTATTATTATTATTATTATTATTATTATAATTATTTTATATTAATTAATTTAGAAGTACCCTTTTCATTCATTATCATGTTTATTTGAATATCATTTAACCCCATGGGATCAGAGTGTAATGTCAAATTTAAAAGTGTTCCATGGACATTTCGATCTCTCGGGAAGTTGGATTTCCCATTTAGCCGTCATTGAGAAATCAAGATTTTCATGTTTTTCATTATTAGTATTAATTTCTCCTATGCAGGATTATTCAACAAATCTTCAAAACAATTTAAATAGTATTTAATATCAAAAAAGGATAATTGACGATTTTTGACAACTTATCCAATGTGTCTTGTAAGTTCAAAATGTTACCTCAATATTTTTAAACTCAAATTATCCATAATTCAAATTATTATTATTATTATTATTATTATTATTATTATTATTATTATTATTATTATTATTATTATTATTATTATTATTATTATTATTATTATTATTATTAATAATAATAATAATAATAATAATAATAATAATAATAATAATAATAATAATAAAATAATAATAATAATAAAAATTATTTTTTTCTGAAAAAATTTCTACAATAATTACGTTTCTTTTTTAGCAAATTATGTAATCAATTACACATTACAACAGCATGTAATTAAACGAAAGACAAATACCTTGTCCTAAAATCCCCATTTATTGCAAGAGATTAGAGAATCTGCTTTCGCATTTCCAGTCTGCAAAAGAAATCCTCATGGGGAGGATTCCATAAATTGACCATTATCGGCGGTGCAATAAGTGGTTTTATTCAAGTCCATTATTATTATTATTTTTTATTATTATTATTATTGTTATTGTTATTAACAATTCCGCGTAATCTCCAACTCAATTTGCCATTTTATTTAGCTTTGCAGAAAAAATAATTGATTTTTAGACACTTTGTTTTTTTTATAATTATAAGTTTCTTTTTTTTCAGATTGTTTTTAATCGACATCCAAACTGGCAGAAAACAATCATTCTTCAGATTCTATTCATTTTCCGTATTATTCTTGTGAATCTGTTCAGGTATATATTTGGACGATGACGATTTTCAATTAATATTTGACATGTGTTTTTTTTGTGAAGGTTATCTCCACTTCTCCACAAAGATTTAGAGAAGGAGAAATGTTTCTACCACCATCACCAAATGCAGCATATCTTGTGTCGAAATCATTAACTCCACAAATCCCTCTCTACGGCTCCCAAGATATTAATTCGAGTTTAATGCACCAGTCTCCATATTATCCCAGCTTGAATTCAACGACTATTCCATATTCGTCGTATGAGTCAACTTCAACTATTGGGTTGCCAAATTTAAACGTCGGCAGTTGTTACGTAGCTGGGATCAACACATTGGAACGGTACGGATCCGGAATGAATACTGCATATCAGCATAATCCATATTGGTCAAACAGTTATCACAACATGATGGGATCACCAGTTGGAGGATTTGGTGCTAGTGCAATGGCAGCTGCTGCAAATACCATGGCGATGGTTGCCGCTAATGGTTCCAGTTTTGGAGGCTCTCCACAGAGTTATTTGAATCAACATCCAGCTCTTTATCAAGGTTTGCGTTGCATTGAACATTTTTAAATGAAAATAATTTAATTTCAAGTAGGTGCCCAAGTGAAGAAAACTCGTCGCGACCGAACAACATTCACTCGACAACAGTTGGAAATTCTTGAACTCCATTTTGAAAAGAATCGATATCCAGACATATTTTTGAGAGATGAAATTTCTTCAAAAATCAACTTGCCAGAGTCCCGAGTTCAAGTTTGGTTCAAAAATCGCAGAGCAAAAGAAAGACAAAAAAACAAACAGCGAACTATCGGATCTGTATCGGTGAGAAATTAGTTTTAATACTCATTTATTATAATTTGGGTACTTTTTTGATAACACTCCCCCTCAGTTAATTACAATTATGGTTAATTTATCCATATATTTAAAATTTCTAAAATCTAATGAATATTTTTTAGAAAAATCAGTGAAATTCATTTATCGATAGGTATTAATAATTTAATTTTAAAAATTGGGGGGGGCGTTATCAAAAAAGTACAATAATTTGTTTTAATCAATATATTTAATCGAAATTTATGATCGAAGTTTTGGAGAAGACTTTCCATCCATTATTTGAAACTCAAGGAAATGTATTTATTAGTAAGCTACTGAAGATCCTCACCTCTCATTGCTAATTAAATTTTTTTCTCAAACGCTATTAACGCAACTGGATTGTAATTTTTTAAAATCGAACAAATTTTAAAAAACAATAATATATCAAATTTTTTTATAGGGAAATATAAACAATCACAATTCCTCGAATGTACGCTCAACGTCAGTCTCCACAAGACTTCCGGGTTCTACGTCTCGCAATAACACAGCATCAAAACCCCCAACTACGATTTCATCATCAACAAATGTTTCATCTTGCTTGAAAATGGAACCGGAATTGTCTCATTCCAGCAAAAGTTCTTTAATTAAAACCTCAATAGATGAATCAAGAACAAAAAACAATTCTACTGAGTCTGATTCCAATCACCTCTCTTACAGTGAGCAGCAATTAGATTCTCTAGTAAGAAAGATTTAGTAAAACTTATTTTCACAATTACCACTTTTTAACAGATTAAAAGCCCTATCAAATCATCTTTAAAAAGTCGAAACAGGTTGAATCCTTACTCGGACACCCAATGCAACCATTCCAACACTAGTGACAACATCAACCATCCGTCAACTGAAGACGAATCCGATATAGGTCTCAGTCGATCAAGTTTTTCTTTTATCAACAAAAACTTCAACAATGAACCCAACTCAAATGAAGGATTCTACAACTCAGAAATGCTCAGAAACATGTGGCAAAGACGCTCAGAAAAATACAACTCACTATTTTTGAACTCTGATAGAAGCGGAAATAATTCCTGTTATCGGCCATCGTATTTGGATTTTATACCCAAAACTATTGCAGCAAATCAACTGCAAAACTATTCGACATTGGGAAATGATAACATGTCGTCGTTAAGTCGAATGGGTCATGCTTATACAAACAGTTGCGCGGGATTAGATCAAGAAACTGAATTATCTGCAGCCGCCGCAGCCGCATATTACGGATTGAATAATCCCACCTCTATGCGAAATTTCGACAGTGATAATATACCGTCGAATGTCAACTGCAACAAGCTATATTACTCAAATTTGTTCTCATTGTCTAATATGGAAATTCCATCAGAATATACAAATCCGAACCCAAATACTACGACTAGTAACAATAATATTAACAACAACAACAATACAAATAACAACAACAGCAATGGACAGAATCCCATAAATGATGTTGATCCTGATAAATTAGAGCCAAATAAATATTATACAAACTTGTCGGAACAATTTGTCAGGTCCACCCTAGATGAATATAATAATCAAAATCCAAATGAGGAAAGTCATAAAATATATGGCGACTATAAAAAGATTGAAACCATTACATAAACCTTTATTATATTCGAAATATTGTATTTGTTTTCATCTAAAAATACGTTATAAATAAAATTTTATATTATTATTTACTCATTTATGTACTTATTTATTATTATTATTATTATTATTATTATTATTATTATTATTATTATTATTATTATTATTATTATTATTATTATTATTATTATTATTATTATTATTATTATTATTATTATTATTATTATTATAAGGACATTTTTTGTTTTTCACCTCTGATTTCTTTATAAGTGACATAATATTTTCTACAAAATTTGACTATGAATCAGATTTATTTAAGGTATACACGAATTTTCGTCACAGCCTTTTTCAAGTGAAATCAATTGAAAAAGGTTTTGCCGAATATTGGTGAATACCTTAAATAAATCTGATTTATAGTCAAATTTTGTAGAAAATATTATGTCACTTATAAAGAAATCAGAGGTGAAAAACAAAAAATGCCCCTATAATAATATTACGTCAATTATTATTATTAATATTATTAATTTAAATAATTTAGAATAGAATATTTAATTAATTAATTAATTATGGGAATATTTAATTAATAAAAAAAATTTGTTTAAATAAATATAAATAATCCATAATATTGAGTTGGTTTTTGGTGCCTGATGATGACAGTTAAGTTAACGTACAATATATTGTACGACGAGTGTTTTATTGGCGTTTTCTTTTAATTAAACCGTTGACAAACTTATTTAATCATTTATTATTATTATTATTATTATTAAAATATATTAATAAAAATTTAATGTTTGCATGTTCATAAAATTTTAAAATTTAATCATGACATTTCTCGGGCTATCATTTAAATTTAATTAAAATTCTACACTTATATTATTTGAAAATTATTTTGTTTTAATAACATGCTAAAACGTCTTTTGAACAAAATTTAATCTTATAACATGGCTACCTTTTCTAAGCAAGAATTTTTTGGACCATTTAAAATTGGTGATGGCAGCCTACCCCTCGATTTCAAAACCTCGTTTTTAAATTTTTAAAATTAAAAATAAATTTAAAAATAAAAACAGAATTAATAAAAAAGGGGTTGCTTCAAAAAATTCTAATATTGATTTTATTAATACTGCAGAAATGCACAATATTGATTGTGTTTTTAGTGGGTGGCGCGCAGTGACGATACAATTTAGATGCAAGTTTGGTCGAGCACATGATCCGTACGTTTGTGCGCACCAGAAATAAGTTTAGACGAGCAAGACGCGTTTGGTGGTCGGTCATCAATCAGTAGTTAGTAGATACTATTTTATTCTGATTTGATTGTATTGTACTGTTACAGTTTTGTTGATTATTCGTTAATCGTAAGTTTAATAAATATATTTTTATTTATTTCATAATGAATAAAAATTTATCATGTTTGTAGTTCATAATTCAAATTAGAAAATAATAAAGAATAGTGACAAACTAAATGGCACGAGGAACTTCTTTAGCTACGAGCAGTGGCGCTTCCTCTGTTTCCGAATCAGTAACAGATGCAAACCCAAATATCGATCTAGGTTCAACTAGTACTTCTAATACAATCGAAGTTAATATAATTCCAAATGAAAATATTGTTCTTGTTAATAATAAAGACATCGGATTATATATAGATGAAAAAAGCGAACCTTATTAAACGAAGAAGAAAAAATTGACTTACTTAATCACGTTTGGGTACCTTATAAAAAAAAATATCCCGTCGTACAGGATGGTATTCAGAAGCGAAATTTTTACCTCAGTGGCTGGGAATCTATAAATGGCTGAGTTATTCAGCAACAGAAGAAGGAGAATTTGGCAGATATTGAGTTTTATTTTGTCAACCTACTCCTTCCTTTGAACATTGTGCGTTGGTTATTAAACCATTTACAGCTATTATGAATAAGAAAGCTATTACAATATTTAAAAATCATGAAAATACCAAATATCATAAGCATTCATTGATCACCGGTGATAATTTAACTAATATTATTACCAAAAAGCAAGAAATAATAATCAATCAACTCATTTCAAAACGTAAGGAACTAATCATCGAAAATAGAAAAATCCTAAGTCAATCATTTGGGATTCGTTACGTTGATGAAAATGCAAGGTTGCGTGAAGATTTCCTAATTAATGTACCAGTAACTGATTTGACTGGTATATTTCGCTCTCATACTATAGAACGAACATTAAAAAATATGGGATTTAATTTAAAAACGTTCGAGGACAAGGTTACGATGGAGCAGCAGCTATGTGTGTGTTTTAAAAGAAAAATACCCCAAAGCTTTATATACGCACTGTGTGGCACATAGTCTGAATCTTTGTTTATCTGATTATTCAGTTGTCTCGAAATTCGAAATTCATTTGGTATTCTTTTGGAAGTTAGCGCATTTTTTCAGTGATCTGCCAAGCGTAGTGCTGTTCTTATAAAAACATTTTGAAAGGTTATGGGGCCCTCAATCAATCAATTTTTTGTGGACAAATTTATGTGAAACCACATTTCAAGGTTTGAAAAAACTGATAAAATCACATATTGTCAAGAAATGAATTTATATTAGATACTAATGAATTAGTGCTTTACTATCACAATTTGATTCAAATGGAAATAAGAGAGTAATCGCATATGAATAACATACGATGAACGTCCATGTGCAACATTATTGCATCACTAGAAAAGAACTGCTTGCAATTTACTATTTAGGTTACCTTTTAAGCATTATATTTACGAAAAATGTTTTCAATTGCGGCTGATCATAAGGCAATTACATTTATACTAGCCCAATTATGATAGCTTAATTATAACTAAGCTGCAACCTTTCACGCCAAGCTATTTGTCTATTATAAATGCCAATACGGCGTGCGGTTTTTGAGGTTTTAGGAATCTAACGGCTTTTTAGTTATATTATACCTGTATCGGGAAAATACGTATAAAACTCTATCGTACGTCATTCGTCATCTAAATATGAAGAAATTGAATAAATACCGAATTCAACTGTTGATAAATATTCTTTCGTGAGGAAATATATGGTCCTCCAGTGAAAGGGTAAATAAAATTAAAAAAGATAGAAAATAAATTTCAGTGGTGGCTTTGAAACGTTCATTCCACAAAACTTTAACCAGCACAAATCATTATGGAAAATGAGTTTGATAATAGAGTTTGTATTGTAACCAATGTAGATGAACTAACAAAGATTGTTGTGAAGTGCTGAAATAATTACACTATGAATGATATGTGGCGACTTCATTATTGTCAGTGCAGAGCCGGCGCTACCATTAAGGCGAACTAGGCGGTCGCCTAGGGCGCTATCCAGAGAGGGGCGACAAAATGTGTAATCGCCATTATAAAAAATTACTAATAATTAGTAACTTTGATTATATTATATAAACTATAGACACAGGGTAATATAATAAGATAATTATTGTATTTAATATAAATCTTTTAATTTCGAACATTGCAGATGGTTATCTAATTTTAATGTTGATTTAGAGATCTCTCCAGCGCATGAAGCGGTGTTCTAATAAAACACATGCAATTGTTTTGGTCAATTTCAAAAAATCAGCGAACAGATTATGAGATTATTGCAAGTGTTTTATTGATAAGTGTAATTTTGTGCATTATTAGAAAAATAATTGAGTCAGTGAAGTTAGGTGCTGTAAATTTTATTTTGTTATCATTCATACGACTAAACATTAACCACTTCTTTCCTGGTAAGTTTAATAGTAAATATTACTTTGTTGTATTAAAATAATTAAATATTATTTTAAAATGTCATCAAAAAAGACATCGGGATGTCAAAATCGTAAGCGCGAAACTTTCAGAGCTAAAAGAGCGTGAGAAGGAAAGTGGTCGACTGTTAAAGTTTTTCAAATCAAGTCTTGATGTGTCCACCACCAGCGACTTGGGTAGATGTGTAGGACAATCAGATGTACAACAAAATATGTCAGATCACGCGGATGAAGGTATTTCTAAAAAAGAAGAAAATAAAAGAGAAGAAGGTGTTTCAGAGTTTGATATTATGATGCAAAGCGAATGCTCACATGAAATTAAATCCAGTACCAGTGCCACAATTAATTATGTAGACTACAATGACCCAGAAAACTGGCTTGACTATTTTAATGATAATTTTTGTTAGATTTTATTACAAAATCCACCACATCAATTTATTACATATAATTTCCCCAAAGATTCCAAAAATCGAAGATTTTCGCCAATTCACTATAAGAGAAAACTAGCCAATGGTGAAAAAGTATACCGTTGATATATTCAACTATAAAAGATGCGGTTTTTTGTTTTTGCAAGTTATTTAACAAAAACAGCTCGTCAATCCTAGAAAAATCAGGATCAAAAGACTGGAAAAATATTATAGCAATTCTATCTTCACATGAAAGGAATATTTTCCATTTTTTATAGCCTTTTTTATTCCCTGCAATGCACATTCTTTAAACTTAGTTGTCAATGATGTCTCTAATGTTGCCTAGATGCGACTAATTTCTTCAGTTTAGTTTAACAGATTTATAATTACTTCTCTGCATTAACTCAACGTTGGCATGTGTTTACTAGCAATATCATGAATTTAACAGTTAAACCATTGAGTGAAACAAGATGGGAAAGTAGGATTGATGCTTTGAAGCATATAAGGTATCAGCTTGGTGCAATAAATGATGCTTTAATGGAGATTTTAGATGACCCAAGACTAAATAATTCATTTGGTAATACTTCCCAAATGGACGCAAAGGCTCTTGCTGATGCAATTTGTTAATTTAAGTTTAGGGTATCCCTTGTCACATGGTACAACATTCTTAATGAAGTGAATGTTACAAGCAAAATACTACAAAAAGAGGATTCTGCTATAAATTCAGCTACAAAAGAATTTCAACTGACTAAGAATTACCTCTTAAAATATAGGAGTGATAATAGTTTGAACAAGTTGTAATTGACGTTGCCGAGATTGCAAAGGAATTAGAAACAGAAGCGAAATTTGAGCCCGATGACTGTAGAAGAAGGAGACATAAACGGCAATTTGAATATGAAGCTCAAGACGAGGCACCACCATATCCTAAACATAAATTCAAAGTAGAATTCTACTACACTATCTTGGACAGTCTATTGAAGAGAGGTTCCAACAATTAGAACAACATGATATTTTATTTGGCTTCCTTTATGATATATCCAATATCAACAAAAAGACATCTGCGGATATACTTACTGACTGCAAACATTTAGAAACGTCTTTGGTGCATAAAAATAATAAAGATATTGATGCCTATGATCTTTGTAATGAGCTTCAAATAGTAGCTCAAAGGCTTCCAAAGCCTATGTCACCATCAGATGTGCTTCTCTATATAGTACAACAAAAATTGGAAGATTGTGTACCAAATGTTGTTGTTTCCTTGAGAATATTATTAAAACTTCCAGTGTCCGTGGCTAGTGGAAAACGCAGTTTTTCAAAATTGAAATTAATTAAAAGTTACTTGCGTTCAACTATGTTGCAAAGCAGACTTGTGAACTTAGCAACAATTTCAATAGAATGTGATTACGCTTCGACACTGGATTTGAAGGAATTAGAAGAAACTTTTGCAAGGAAGAAGGCATAAAAAATAAAATTTTGTAACGTTTATGCAATTGATAATAAATTAATATGTCACTTTAAATTTATTGTTTTCTTATATATATTTATTTTTTTAATAATTTGTGTGAAAGGGGGAGGCGTTTTAATAAGTTTTGCCTACGGCGATAAATAAGCTGGCGCCGGCCCTGTGTCAGTGTAAACGTTTTCACCGTTTTCAGTGAAATGTAAGGGAATATGAAATTAATATATTGAAAAAAGTAAATCCTAACCCAAGCAAAGCAGTCAACCAATAGATTTAAACATAAAATGACATTTTGATTGCTTTTATTTGGTAAATTCTTATATATTTACAATTAAATTCAACTGCAGTGTTTCTTTATTATTAATATAAAAGCTTGCTAATTTATATGCAGCCCCATTATGTTCTGAACTCCCCCCAAAAAAAGAGGTCACCATTATCACAAAAAACTTTGATTGTAAAATTAAGTAAATGTACTTTAAAACTTCATTATATATGGCTATCATGTGGCTATCAGGGGGGCGGTCATATGGTTCAGGTTGTAACATATGATTGAAAATTTACCAGAGGGTAACCGATGTAAAAATTCCAATGTTTTATTATATAGCTGAACAAATGGTAAATTAAAATTTTTGTAACTTCTTTATCATGAAATTTGTTTAATACAATTTAATACTCTAAAATTGAAACCCCGTGCAATTTTTATGATAATCAACCCATTTTTATGGTGGTTTAAGTATATTATGTCGACTTGCGCACTAGAGTGAGATATATCAGGCTACAAAACTTCTTTCTTGTAATTAGCAAAACCTTTCTAACCCTAGATAAAAATCACATCGAATGTTATATAATAATCAGTAATGTAATAAAATTGCAAAAAACTATAAATTTAATAAAAAAAACAGTAAAGGTAGAATAATATTACAAAAATCTTTAGGGATTATGGACAAAAATATAATAAAATTAGGCATTCTTAATCAATAAATCCTTTAATTGTATAGAAAAAAATCAACCAATCAAAATCGTAATTTTGATCGTAAAGTTTTCAGATGAAATTGATGTCTAAGCAAATGCATATTAACACACAACAACATCAAATTTATTGGTTAGTTTCATGTCAAAGTTTGATATATAAACTCTAGATGGATTTTGATTGGTCTAATGGAATCTTCAACATGATAATGTGTAAATATTACAGTTATCGACATTTTAACGCAAATAAAACATTTACAATTATCAGCATTGTTGTAGAGTGCAACTGTGCATATCGGATTTAAACAATTGAAATTGAATCAAAAAAGTAGTCTGAATATTTAAAAGATAACAAATAAATAATTTAATTTAATAAGTCTTCGTAACTTGAGATCTAGACCAGTAGTGCCGCAAACAATTGGTCGAATGAAAACAATTTTATGGATCACAAGTTTGATGGTGGATCATAACCCTTGTTTCACTTGTAAAAGTTTTGCCACAAAACAATTACTAAGGCGAACAAATTACCCGTTTTCCATGAAATACTAAGAAAATAAAATTTTTTATATATATTTCTGAAATAAATTGTAAAATATTTAAAAAGCAAAATAAAATTGAAGTATATTGGTGTAGGCTTCATCGTGTATCTAAGGTTCGTTCCGCCCATATAATTATCTAATAGAAAATCTGACCTTCTTAAAAATCATTAACTTAATACTTAAGAATCCAAACTTCAGAAAATAATTTAATCAAGTTTTACTTAATCTTTCTTTTTAAAAAGAGCCAATTTCATTGCTAATTTCTGGAAAGCGAAGCCGGTTCGATTTTCCCATTTCTTAATGTTTCTCCTTGCATGAAACTTCTCTCAAATATTATTTCCAAACTCTCAATTTATTTGAATATTTTTATTAATTTATAAATTAATTTTAATATATTTCATATCGAATATCTGGTGGAACTTCAACTTTTTCGAATTCTAAAAAATTGGTCAAATTTCCGGAATAGCCAAAATTATTTTTATTTATAGAATTGGCATTTTTTGACCGACTGGATCATAAAATATGTAATTGTTAAACTTTTTATTGTTTTCATATATTCAATTTAGCTTTAAGCAATTTGTGGATATATTTGCTAGCGCATTTAGTTTAAGAACCATAAATTGCGAAAAGCCGCCTCCTAGCTATGTGATTGTGAAAGTATAAATATTTAGCAGCTTCAGACAAAAGATTTACCACCAACACTATGAAATTATAAATTCAAAAGGTAAATAGTTAAAACAATTCGTAAGAAATGGCTATTAAAATAAGAAATGTAAATTCTGTTTGGGTACTGGAAACGATTTCTTTCTGGTACAAACAACTATCTTTACTATCAGGAAGAATTATTTATAAACTTAAAATGCATGTTCTACTTTTTAAAATTTTTCCAGTAATTTGGAATTTTCAACCCTAGGCACAAGATTGCCCTGGTCCGGCACTGGGTCTATTCATAGTATTTGTTTCAATATTTTAGATAAATTTAATGGAACAAGACACTTCAAAAGGTTGATATAAATATTGAAGTTGGAGTTGAATTATAGAACAGCTTATATAATATGGTCTCTGGATAAAAATGCACTGAATCGCTTACCGCCAAAAAAGACAAAAATGGATATTTTTAAAATTTGGGCAAAATTGCATTAAGTCATCTACCGAAAAAAAAATCAAGAATTATAGGCTCTCATTAAAAAGCCTAAATAAAATCCTTTTTAAAAAAAATAAAAATAAATTTTTCATAAAAAAACATTTAAACATTTGTTGGGGTTGTTAAATAAAGATTATTTTAAAGGAATTATAATTTTCATGTAATTAGAATTGAATAGCAAGAAATGCGAAACCATAGAAAATCAATAAATCACCTAATTCAAATTTGAAAAATTAGTCATATATAGATGAGATGATGGTGAATATCATGGTAAGAATGAATTTATCAGAATATGTTCAGAAAGGGTCGAAAAGCAATAAAATGTAACAAAACAGAAAATCGTTAATTAACTAACTAATTAATTAATTAAGGAAAAGCAGAGTTATATAAACAAAAGGAAAACAAACAAATTTGGTTTTGGAAAGCAATACCGTGACATTATGGTTATTGGGGACCAGAGGAAAAAGATTATTATATGTAAGTTGCTTGGTGAGGCAATCAATTATGTTTTTCTACGACGCAAAGATGAATAAAACCACGAGGCAAAGGCTGTCAAACGGAAGCAATTTAGTTGGATGACTATTAATCAAGGCCATTGTTTATACTATATAGAGGAACTCAGAATCAGAAGCAGTTGGAATTTTGACTCAGGTAGGGACTCGGAGAAACTGAGAGTAGGATTGAGGGATTAGGTCGATTATCTAGAGGTTCACGATTTAAAAAAGTTATTAGAAGAATATTTAAAAGAATTCAGTAGGTCGAATCGAATCGAATCGTTGATTAAATTGGTCAAAGGTGATTATTATTATAAAGCATACAGAGCCGTATATCCACAGCGGGATCTACCAGACAGTCAGAGCGGCCAGTTTCATTACGTTAATTGAAACTTTGTCATTGATAGATTGTAAATACAAAATATACGTTGGGTATTGTTTATTTTTTTTATAGAACACATGGAGTCAGTGACACCGACTATTATTATTATCATTTAATTAAAACACAACACATTTTAAAAGTAATCACATCATTTCTAAAAGCAAACAGGATCTCTGGATATTTTTTGACGAATAGAATTTTATAGTCTCGATAAAAAACATGTATAATTATTAAACTAAAGTAAATTAAAGGGCCTAAAATAAATCAAAGCTAAAATAAGTAAAGTAATTAAGAAATTGTAAGTTATATAGGAATAAAACAGAATCACAAAATTTGCAATGAACTAAATTAAAGAGTAACAACACCAATCCAAAATTTATATTCAGCTACAATATATTTCGACTTAATAAAAGTTTTCGTCAGGTAGTCTTGAACTTTAAACTATTTAAAGTAAAATTGTTATTTAAACAAATTTCTGCTTTTAAATTCTCAAAACACTTTTGCTTTATTTAAATCACAAATTCTACAAAATGTTAAAAAAACATTATTTTTGAAATTTTACAAAACCGAGACTATCAAAATTTATATAAAATTTTCAACAAAAATATTTAAAAATTTATATTAAACCTATTTTACATTTTGTTTCATCTTGGATCAAAAAATTGCTCTTACTAATATCAATCAATTTCATCAGTCGACTGTGATCGAAACCTTGAGAGCCTAAATGAAGGGCAGTCATTCCAATGTATGTGGTGTTACACCCATGACATATAAATCCGAACAAAATCTAGGTAGGAATTGAAATCCACTTATAAACACAAAGTTTAGACAACAATTCTATTCACTGGTACCAATCAGTTCTTTCGTCCACAGTTATCAAGAACTTGAGAACGGAGATGATGGGCAGTCGTTCCAATGTATGTGGAATTGCACTCATGACATAAATATTCATAACCAAGATCTCAAATCCATCTAAGTAAGACTTGAAATCTTTTAATAAACACGATGACGATCCTATAATGCAAAATAGAAACCCATAAACAAACTTCGCTATTTAAATTAAATACAGCTAATTCAGTCATTGACAGTTTTTCATTCATTGAATTTTTACAATTCTTCCTCACCAGCAAACCACCAACAGGAAAATTACGTTAATAATAAGATGACCCGATCCTTCAGAACCAGTATGCGTCCGTTTTTGTTCATTAAAGTGAGTTACTAGTACTCATAAGCCTTTAAATAATATTCAAAACATCGTTGATGAAAAGTAAAGCAACAAACCGCGATTTAGACGAAAAACTGCATCGATCTACCCTTTAGGAAGGCGAAAATATAACAAGTTTGAACTACTCATTAAAACCAGATAACTCTGTTGACGAAATCCATGATAAGGAAACACAACTGCTACACAATACAGACAATCTTGAAGTGGTTAATTTAGTGCGAATATTCTAGAAAACATAAAAACCGATAGAAATTTAATCTACAAATAAAAAACGAACCTCGAGTGGTATCCAGAAAATCGAAGAATCATGCGACAAAAACCGTGTAAAATATTGGTACACCTCCCACTGCCAAGTGAAAGGATTTTAATGAGTCACATCTGTCAGTCGTGAATATAATTTAAATGCATCTATAGCTTAATTCCCAAGATATGATTCCAGAAATCGTGAAAGGGGGAAAATCAGACTAAAGATCTTACTCGTTTATATTCTTGTAACCAATGTGGATGATAATAAAGACGGTTAGGAAAATTTCACTGAGAATTTAAAATAAAGAATCTAACTGAGATAATGGGTGTTTTCAAATTATCGATAGAAACCTTCAATAAGACTAGTTCAAATAAAAGAAAATATTAAGAAAACAGATTTAAACGCTTACTGAGATAGACCCAAAATTTACACAAAATTGACCTTAGAATATTAAAAGGTCTTCAAAAGAATCGTTCTTAAAATAAAAACATAACCTCCATAAGGAGTGATTACTGAATATAAGATCTAAATCTTCATGTAAATAGAAAATAATAGGACGACTCTTATAAAAAATAAAAACAGATAGCATTTAATTTGGTTTTTGATTGCAATTCTAAACAAATAGAGCACATCAATAGGTTACATTAACGTAATACGACCATAAGCCGAAGATATTCTTTTCTACGATTCCATATCACACGGTTACAAAACCTTGGTGCCAGTTATTGATCATCCCCCTGGAAACGTAGCGAATAGACTTGAGTCCATCGAGGAACGCATCCAACATCCAACCGTCTCCAATTCCCAGGAAACCTCATACAGCTAATGCCAGCACCGAATTTCTGCAAAGTATCTGAAATTTATCAAGGGGACATGAAATGAGTTCAACTAATAGGAATAAAGACTTTTTGCAGTCTTTGCGACAAATGTTCAACCAAATTTGAAAATACTATGACATATAGCCGAACTTAAAAATATCAATAATTCGACTAAATATCCCACAAAGAATGAATATAAATACCATTAGCAGAACTCACTCAGTATGTGTTGGATGATGAGGGCAAACCCATCACCACATATGTCCTAAATAAATATCACAGGACGGGACCTAGAAAATATCGGGTGAATGTAGCGTTGAAGAGCGAATTTAATCACATACACAATCCGAACTAAATCCTCAAAAGCTTAAACTGCATAAAATCCCTAATCCAAAACAAACCTTCAATCCAATCCACAGCATAAACAATTAGCATTAATGAAAGTAATTAAGTGATCTGATTGAACAATTATATTATTCGTACAATTGCTTTATTTGAACAATTAATGCATATGAAATCATTTGTGCTTTATTTTCAATTATTGTATTATTGTATTATCCGTGCTTCATTTAATTATTTTATTGCATGTGTTGTAAGTGATAATATAATCTTTATAATTATTGAGCTCTATAATTAATTTATACATAAAATAAAATTTAAATAAAAAGGGAACATAATTAATTGTCGGGCAAGACTAAATGACCATGAATTTTGTTTAAATTAATAGAAAATATCAAGCCAACACACCATTGAAGACTTAAAATAAAACCTATAAACACCAAGTAAACACCCTAAAATCCGAGAAATATATACAAAAACTCATCAAGAACCGCACAGAATCTACACAAAAATAAGATAATAACATGAGAATTTGACCGAATACCGACAATTTTAGAAAATCAGCTAATAAATATAATAAAAATAAAAAAATAGAGTAAAAGAATTCGATTAAAAATTATAAACAAATTGTCGATTAAATCAAGGAATAATAAAAAGTAAAGAATGAGAAAATAGAACTAATTTCAAAAGTCAAATTTTGTTTTATCGCACTAAAAATAACACACAAGGTTAGGGTCACAGAATAGGTAAATATACCGATTCATTTTTACATAATGTTAATCGCTTTTTCCGGGCGAAAAACTCTGTTTTTTGGTAGAAAAAAACGATTATTCTTAAACAAAAGCCATTTTGTAATGACAGAAAGCTTGAGTGAGGGAAAATTTTCCGAAAACGAATTTTTGTTGCAGTTAATTTAAACTTTACAAATTACGAAGTAAGATGTCGAATAAGTATGAGAAGAATGCTTTATGAATGTATTATACCTATTATGCTTAATTATGTCTTAATTATATTGTTGGGCCAAGACACGAATTTGTTTAAGTGAATCGGTAATACACACGCAAATACAACATGCAGATTTAAAATCGGACCCATAAAACACCAACTAACCCTGCTAAAATATGAGAAAGAAAACAATTAAATATAAAATCAAGAGACACAAAAGTAAAATAAAATAATAACAAAGTGCAACAAGATCCACACGAAATAAACATAAAAATAACACGAGAACATGAAAATTTGACCGAAATTTGACAATATACCGAAAAATGCGAGAATCCATGAAAATGGAACAAAAATTAAATAATTTGAATTGGAAACAATTCATTTAAAAAATTAAAAAGAAAATTGTCAAATAAAATTACAAAAATAATAAAATTAAGATTAGAATATACTAGAAAATCACAAGGTCAAATTTTGTTGTACTAAATCAAATTTAACACGCAAGGTTAGGGTCGTACGATAGGTATATATACCGATTCATTTTCACATAATTTTAACCACTTAATCAGTTTTTGATCTGAAAAATCAGTTTGTAATAACTTGAAGCAGTTTGAACTCAGTATCAATCCGTGAAACAAATGTGAGTGGAGAGATGGTTTTTGGAAACTTTCTCCAAGTCGTACCCAAACAACCTCATATGAGCTCTGTTTGAGGTGTCGGCGTGAGGAAAGGTTTGAGTATGACGTATAAAACGATGAATGTCAATTTCAAACAATGTATATTATACTAAATAAAGATTTTTACAAACGCACTCTTGTCGAAATTTTTCCGGCGCACAGCCGAAACAACACTACAAGTTATTAAATTTTACATATTCTATCGAATCGTGTAAGTGCGGTGTAAGTCCGCCAATGATTCGTGCCAGTGAAGGCTACGGCGTGAGAACGCAGTAGCTGAAACGTAAATTATCATTTCGTATAGGGGAAACGGGTTGAAGGGGGAATGGTCTTTTGGCTATTTCGTCATCACTCAAATCCTATAAATTCGACCTAAACTCGTAACAACAAACGGCTCAAAATCGAAACACCGAGTAGTCCAGTGGGCACTCGTAATTTTATAATATTAACATAAATTTGCCTAAGATCAACTAAGGGATGGTGACGGGGAATGTAATGTTGCAATAACTTCTCAATTGTAAAATTTATTGCGTCCTCTAACTTGATTATTAATGCTTAACCCAATTAAATATCACCCATGACTCTAAATTAACGTGATTCTTAAATCGTTATGATTATGACCCCGAAAACCATTTCCATTTTTCCACCTACTAAAAAATGAAATCCATCTCGACATCTGACCAAATGGTCAGAAAAATAATTTGACTTCATAATTTGATAGGTTAGAAGCAATAGTTAAATAGGTGTCTTTCCGAGTCAAAAGTGGCTGTCAAGTTAACTTAGGTTATTAATATCTGAATCTCGCAAGTTTAATATGATCGCTGAATCACGTATTTCCCCAACTACGACTTAATAGGAAGCTCGATTTTTATATTCACTAATCTGAAATTTTAGCGGTTTTCTAATTAATTGGTTCACATACCAGAAAATAGGAATATACGATTTGTGATGGAAATATCAATATCGCCGACCACCATCCAACAACGACGTTTAATTATTCCGGCTTTTAAGTTTGAAATTTTCGCAGTCCTAATTTCAATCAGTCGTTTCAAAGATTGAGATTAAAATATAAGCTCCTTGATAAGAGGTTTAGTAGGAAAAACCTAGTGCGTGACCCCCACTTATAATTGGTAAACCAACTGAAAGACGTGATATTAATAGAGAATCCAACTTCATCAATCCCGCACATCGGATCCATAATTTGATAATATTTTTCGTACCAGCATTGACTCTGACCATAAAATAATTAAAACGAGTTGCAAAACAGGCCTCATACTTTCGCGTAAACCGCCACAAAAGAAAAATGCAGACCATGAGATTAATGAGTGGTTACTCTCCCGACGATATTAGGAGACTTCATGGCATTTATGATCATAGGTAATTTATATTCGTCATTACCTCTCTCAAACTTTAAACATTGAGTTGAATAACACGCCGGGTAAACTCGTCAACCCTAGGCTAGAATCACGAATGAAGAAATTTTATATATTTAACAAATCTGATATATCACGTAACAAAAGTTGATAAGTAAGAGATACTCGAGCAATTTTTATACCAATCATCTAAGAGTTCTGTTAGCTCGCCGACCGATCCCCGACGAGGTCAAGGGAAAACTCGACCCAAGTCCGATGATATACTCCGAGCAAAGAACGAGACCTCACATACCCACACCAAGAATGACGTGGAAGCTAAATCCAATAATAGTAAACAAAGTAAATACGAGATAACTGTAAAGTTCATTGAAAAAACGAATTAATTTCCACCCATTACGATCGCTTAGACGACTGATGAAGTTCGACGTCCCAGCAAAATACTAGTAAACGCCATAAAATAGTGATGACAAGAAATCCATCGACATATCCACAAAAAAGCAGCTTAAGGAAATTTGACTCGACATTTAGTGAAAATGTCAATTGATTTAAAATACTGCACAGTTCACTGCACGCTCTATTAGAAGGTGTGCCGACAGTAGTGTGTCTTGTTTCCTGTCCAATAGACCCACACTCGCTGCCAGAACCAAAATTTTCCGCACACACCTTCTCAATATAAGCATCGACAGAGCAAGAAAGTGCAGTATAATTTCACGAATGTCCAAAAACTACCGAACTCATCTTGAGAAAAACCCATGTGGTAGCGAGATCGCGTCGACCTCAGGAAACGTTTCTGAAGGGAATAAGAATGGTAAGGCCTATTTCATTGACCTTAAAAACTTTATTAATAATTTACCCTGAGGAATGATATGTTTCCAAACCAAGAAACAACGGGAATGCACAAATCCAGAAGACGAAAATGGGCAAACATCGACAATATTCAAAATAAATCTTAACTAGTTCAATCAATCTCTTTTATTAACCAACAATGTAGGACCCACTCATACTTGTAACCCTGACTATCGTAAGACATGCAATATCACCAATAATTTTGTCAACTCTGTTCAAATCCCCCTCTTAACAATGAATCGATTTTCAGTTCCCATAAACCATCAGTGCTTGCGAAACGAATCGAACGGGAAGGCGGATGCTGGTTACGCACTTTTGGGGTTATTATGAATTAACCGATGTACATAAAAACACTGAGGCTCTCGTAGGTATACCTATTATGGATAATTAATAGATAAAGTCTTGTTGTAAAGATCATGGAAATAGGTATAAATATTTGATAAATCATGGGTCGGAATTTTAGTTAAGTCTGCTATCAATGAGAATGTAAATACTAATTAAATGACGAGTTAAGGTTTTTCGTACGAATCATATTAGTGATGATACAAGGGTTGTGGGTTTGACGGATTAAATTTGTTCGCGAACCCCATTACGAATGATATAGAATTCATTAACTAACGTATCGAAACTTTAAATCAGAAACACTGACGACAATAGTAAAAGTGATAATTAATTAATGAATTGGAGTTAAATCACCATTAATAACAGTAAAAGATTGCGTAGGAATGAACGAGGTTTATCCTCAAAATAGCTAATCATAGTGTAGATAATGAATGACGAAGGGAATCTAGTCTAGATTTTAAATTCGAATAACGATCCGATAAACCTTACAGTAGATGATAAATCGAAATAGATAATAACTAATGCTGTCAATGGATAATAAATCTAACTAGAATAATGGACGGGTACGATCGACAATAGGACTATCTATAAGCAATTTTAAAGAATCATTTAAGTTTGGTGACGAACGATAGAATTGACTAAAGTATAGTAATGATAATTTAAATCCTCCGACGGTAGAAAACTGATCATGAGTAACTCGTAGACACGGTAATAACGGCTCTAAGTTCGTAGAAGGTCGTGAGACCGACTTTAGCTCAGAAGCATTCACTCTATTAGTCATGAAGTTTTCGATAAACTACTGAGGTTAACTGCTAATATTGACAATAGAAATTAGATTTTACAGAAAGAAACACCCTTAATCGAGCCAATCATTAGATACGGGTTTAGATTCCGCAATAAATGTATTTTTTTTTGTTATTAAAGATTGGAGAACATAGCAGACTTAACTTCAATGATGATATAAAGATCGTGAGAAAGTATTCTTAAAATGCATCTGTTTTAACATGATATCCTGGGTGACAGGCATCCTGACCGGTCGAGGTAATTGGCGGTGTATGGAAATAGAATGTCGCAATAGGTTCATGTAACGGGTAAGATGTCCATTACTGAATTACACTATGATAGTATCATAACTCGACGTACGTCCATCAAACCGATGAAATATATTTACCCAAGTTAGTTACCGGCTCGACGCGACTATGTCCCAAAATTTAGTACTCCCGCAACCCCTCTTAAAAAAAAGTATGACTACTAGCCCCTTAGTTTATAAAGACGGCTCGTGAACGACGAAGGTCACTTGAGTTATTAACGCCCGATTATAGTTATAGAAGAGATTATGTTAATTAAATTTGAAACTCACCTCTATTGTATTTCATTTAGATAACTCCTGGGTCGATGCGTCCCGGGTCACATAACGCTTTCCAGCACACTCAGCAGCTCGGTGTCGGCAAGCGATGTGGGACGCGGGGTTCTCGATCTCACCGGTCCGGGAATCCCGAATGAGAAACCAAGCAAGTACCAACGACGTCGACCTCCCACTCGTCGCCATCAAGCGAGAACCCGGCCGTAACCCGGCACGGGAACTCAGAGGACAAGCAGAGTACTTGCTCGCTCGATTAGAAGAGCACCAGAGGCAGAGGGATCGCCAGGTCGAAAAAGCGAGGAGACATCTGGAGAAAATAAACCGAGATATCGCAGCCGGGCTAATCCCGAGTACAGATGGGTATGCCCCGCCGTACAACACTTCGTTCAATTTGGACGATCCCAGATTGAACGTGAATTCCACTGCAATTAACGTGGTAGTTCCACGCGAAGCTCTGATTAGAGGTTCGAGAGAGATATGCGAACAACTACGCGAGCATCGTGATCACCCATATGCTCTCGAGCGCCAAGACGACGGTATGATTCTAGACTCCCCGAATTCTTGAACAGACGCATGTAATAGAATAAATACTTTTAGAAAAACCTTGTTTTATTTTGTCGATAGTCCTAAAGTGAAAAGATAAGAGGGCGAAGTACTAGCCGACCGTAGAGTTTAATATAAATACCTCAGTATTACTTTAATGTAGTGATAATAGATTATAAATTTAAATAGTATTTATTCTTATAGACATGCATTCGATCCGTGGTTTACGGGAGTAACAAGGTGAGGCCCGCAGGGCCAATCAAGAATTACACTAACAGCTCAAACAAATGAATAATGAAATACAACAGATCAAGGCAACCTGGATCGAACCGGGAAAGGTGAAATTAATTTACAAGAAGATGACCACCGCGCAACAAGGGTGGGCTGATGAGAAACAGCTCGCCCAGTCGCAGAAAAACCCAGATACGTGGCCTTGAGGTAGCGTTATCGGCGTGCCAGGAAGGCAATGCTGTAACCTATCCTCTCGTATTTGCACCCACGCAGTTAGCCTATCGAGAGGCTGCGTCCGTCACCAAGCCTGCCACCAAACCACCTCGACACCAGCCAGGAAGATCCGAGCGAGCCAAGCGTCGCGCCGCTCAACTGAATAAAGAATAACCCTAATGATGTTGTTATTTAATAAAGTGTTAGAATAGATTCCTATTACCGGTTTGACTTGTTAATGAGAATTGTTTTATTAAAAATCATAATACAATGAATAATAGGATAGAGGACGAGAGATTCGACAACGAGGAACCAGGGCAAAAAGAGCGCACACAAACCTTCTAACGGTAGTGCGTTGAACACAGTTTTGAGGTCAGACCAGAGTAGTTCTTAAATGGCGCTCACCCTTGGCGATCTCAAAACCCAGTGGTTGCATTACCAACGTTGCCTAGCGACGGGTAACCATTGGGGACGGATACATATATACATCTGAGGTCAAGGTTATAGAAACCATAAACCCCACAATATGTTCGAATTTTTTCCGACCCACGGCCGATACATCATACAAGAATTAAATATTAAACATTTTAACGGAACGGTATAAGCGCAGTTCACCTGCAACGGTTCTGTGACCGTGAAGATTCGGTTGTGGATAACGGCGGATCCGAACTTAAAATGAATAAATTATAGTTGTGGACGAAGATCAAAAGCGAGTCTTTTGGCTCTAATGGTGACCGTACGCCAGTGGAAAACGGCGTATCTGAACGTAAAATTATTTACTTTTAGTGGTAGAGGGAGATCCGAAGCGGGTCTTTTGACTCGTTATTTGTTCACCTGACGGCATAAAAATTGACCTAAATTGAACTTAACTTACGGCTAAAATTCTCAACATCGAGTAGTCCAATGAGCACTCTTAAATATGTTGGGCCAGAACACAAACGGCCTTGAGAATCGTTTAAATGAATCGGTAATACACACGCAAATACAACATGCAGATTTAAAATCGGACTCATAAAACACCAACTAACCCTGCTAAAATATGAGAAAGAAAACAATTAAATATAAAATCAAGAGACACAAAAGTAAAATAAAATAATAACAAAGTGCAACAAGATCCGCACGAAATAAACATAAAAATAACACGAGAACATGAAAATTTGACCGAAATTTGACAATATACCGAAAAATGCGAGAATCCATGAAAATGGAACAAAAATTAAATAATTTGAATTGGAAACAATTCATTTAAAAATTAAAAAGAAAATTGTCAAATAAAATTACAAAAATAATAAAATTAAGATTAGAATATACTAGAAAATCACAAGGTCAAATTTTGTTGTACTAAATCAAATTTAACACGCAAGGTTAGGGTCGTACAACAGGTATATATACCGATTCATTTTCACATAATTTTAACTCGTTTTAACAAAACACTCAGTTTTACTCGGTAAAAACCCGTTTTAATCAGTTTGATTCAGTCTTGCAAACTTGAAGCAGATTTCTTTAACCAGAACTTTAATGTGAGTCAAGAAATGTTCGGAAACTTTTTCCACGTCGCGCCCAGACAACCTCATGTGAGCTCTGTTTGAGGCGTCGGCGTGGGGAAAGGTTTGTGTATGTAATGTGTCGAACCACGTATGCCAATTATGAATCTTGTTGGGCTCAGAGCCACAATTTAAACAAAAATCAGCAATAAAAACTAAAACAAAAAATATAGGTAATAAAATAAGTCACTGTACATAAACACGCACCACAAGAAGATATCAAAAATCAATAAAAACATATTAATTAAAACAAATTAAAAATATAACAAAATTAAATAAAAACAAATAATTAATTAAAATTACTGAAACGCCTACAGCTGCAGAGAGAGACACATGAAAAATATATATATAAATATATCTTATTTATCAGTTCGAGTCCCGTAAAATATTATATTATATGTATTCGAATAGCAGTTCATGGGACGGATCTCGTGCCGGCTAATGGGTTAAGTCCCCTAGTTGAGCTCGCGGGTCATGACTCGTGGAAACTTCGGTAGTCCGCAGTTGGGTCTGGCAATATGCACAGGACCTCCACGCAGGGCATCGTCGCATAACTCGAAGCGACTGCTGGAAAGTGGCCGGAGCGAGTAGAAATAAAATCTCGGGAAGAGCGTAAATCAGTTAAGGGGATATTAGGTAAGATCACGGGGTGATCTAAGAAATATTTTTAAATCTCGGACAATTTAATAAAATAAATACCGAGTAGCAGGGGTAGGAAATCAAGGAATAAATAAGAATGTATCAGAAAATTATTAACATAAGTGTCGGAAATTTTATTCGTTCGAAGACAATAATTCATGTATAAACACTAACGGTTGTAGGCTTCAGTCTCGGAAAATTACCATAATAACACATTGATACATTCTGTACACAACGAACGAGAGTTCTCTGAAGTAAGGAATGAGTCCCGAAATTTTTCCACTGGCATATAGGTTGTGTACTCCGACCAAATCGACCACGACTGAGCACTGATAGTTCATGCGAGAGGCAAATAGATAAGCTCGATCAACCAATATCACAATCATATGAATGTAATTGACCCACGTAGATGTAATATCCAATAGTAGATTAGTCCGTTCACAAACTCGGCGACATAAGAAAATAGACCGAAAATGTTCATTTTTACAAATAGGAGCTAAACTTTCATGAGTTAGACAAACCGCCGAGCAATTACCATTAGTAGTTTCGGAAAAATCAATAATTCCAATAATGGCTTGTACAAACGCCACCACAATTTCCATGCTACTGATATTGATTGCACAGACGATTGAATTTTGCAGCCGCTTCTACCATTTAATCACATAGTGACACGGATAACTGGTCAAGGTGTACTATTTCGCAACTTTATTGAGATTGTAGCATACTGAAGTCATCCTTCCCAACTTGGAATTAATTACCCGAGAAATAGAACGACAATAGGTAGGCTTAATAATGTAAATTTTTCAGGAATTAATAACGATTCATAATGTATGTATTTTTCTATTAATAAATCTCTTTAAAATAGATATTTGGAGTATTCATTAAATGCGCTAACGCTCTATAATCAAATAAATTGTAAATCTAGTAGATGGGTAAATTAAATAATCATAAATTTAATAGGCATCCGTAAATTGGATAATTAAAATTTTAATAAATACTAGTAGATTAGAAGAATATAAATTCAATTAAAATTAACAAATTAAATAATCGTGATTTTAATAATTTTTCAATGATTAAACCAAATGTAAATTGAAATCGATTTCGGTATCAGATAATCATAAACATAAAAACGCATTAGGAGTTAAATGACCGTAATTCTAATTCAGGAACATCGATAACTAGATGGTGATAGTGACCCTTAGCCTATAGAGAACCAAGCGAATCCTAATGACTCTATCACTTATTAATCGAAAAGAAATCCTAATCGTTAGATAGTTACGGTAAGAGTAATGACAACATCATAGTCCTAGTTACCAGTAACGACCCTAAACCACGATGGTAAACGAGGATATTACTAGTATTGCTAAGTAGCCATTTATAATAACCCCATTATAGAAAATTACGTTAGTAAGTGGTAATATGACGGTACAACTACTCGTAGTAGCCCTGTAGGTATAAGAAATCACGATAATTATACCTATTGGTAATAAGCTAAATATTGAGAAACCCGAAATCCTCAGACAATTACTGTTTTCCTAAATCTCTTTTCTTCCATTGTAGAGCATGAACTCTGACTCCAACTCAGCGATAAATAATCTCCCGCGGATTCTCAGACTCTCCCCGTCGGTGGTAGCTCTTAGGCACAGATACGAAGAACTGGAAGAGAAGTAGAATTCGCTCCGAATCAAATACGAGCGGGTGAAGAGCACTTGGTCCCCACCGGAGGCTACCAAAGACCTCCACCAGAAGATTGCTAGACTGACTCGGGCTCGAGATGAGTTAGTCGCAGAGTCGCGCAGTCAACGGCTGCTAATAAAAGAGCAGGCTACGGCACTCCGTCAAGCCTTTACCGATATCGAACTCCGAGCCCGAGTCCCAGGGAGTATTCTGGCACGTCAGTTGGAAATTATTCCTGAACATCATTTGCCAATGGTCGAGCTCAATTCCGCTCCCTCGACCTCAGCTCCTCCTCGGAGTGAGCCACCTCAAGTCCCAATGGCGGAACCGGATGCCAACCCAGTTTGGCGACGACCTAATCGCAACAGACGTCGACGCGACCGTCGTCGCAGAGAAGTCGAACTTCTGCGAGAAACGGAGTCACTCGAGGCTCCTTACCGGATCGATGATCTCCCGCCCCCCTATCAGGAATTCGAGATTCCGGGGCTCGATCCGTACATTCTTTACGCACCATCGGTAGTGCTTCATTCACCAACTCAATCAATCCACATAAATTTGGTGGACGAGGATCTAGAACCTCCAAGGGTCGTCCGCGCTCTGGAGCACCTGGAACTAGATTTCGAAGATATCGCAGTGCTCACAGGCGACGTGCCTCAATCCTCTTCCCGAGCGGAAGTTGCAGGACCCTCCACTCGCAGCGAGACTACTTACAATATGAATCCCCCACCATATCGGCCGGCAAAACGTAGGTACCTGCCTACCGACAGATGCCGAAGAAGATTAAGCCTAAAGTGGATCATCACCGCCTATTCCCGTCGCCTATCCTCTCGGATCATCAATTTACGTGTTATATTGTAAATTTGACTATCAATGCACAACATATTAATACAACTTACTTGTATTTTTTTTCTTTCTTTTGCTTTGGGCTAGGACTAATTATGTTGGGTCAAGAGGGACGTAATAATAGTAATAGATAACGGTAAATTATCGGATGGGGTTCGTAAAATGGTTGTATGATGTGATTGATTCCCACGATTGTCTCTACATAGTTAACATAAATATCAGGGGGTGCAAGCAAGCTAGTAGGTAAGAAGCGTAAGTCCTTCCATCGGCAGCAAATAATCCGGGAAAACGAAGGTCATTCGAGGAGTAGTGTTAGTAATATCGCTCACCTGCTCGAATGGCATTCTGCTGTTGCGTACAGTACCAACATGATTTCGGTCATGGGTACGCAATGGTTATTCCAAATCGTGCGGCGTATCGGGAAGGTATCCCTAGGAGTTAAACGTGAAGGTCATCAATAGGATAAGTAATAAAGTAAAAATGAAAATTCCCATACGTTCAACAATCTGTATTTATACCAGTTATATTTCAATAAATGCTTGATTTAGAAAAACTCATGTCGAAATTTATTTCGGTCCACAGCCGACGCATCACCGCAAGTCAATAAAATCCGCCAATAGTTTGTGCCCGTGAAGGCTACGGCGTGAGAACGCAGTAACTGGAACGTCAATATTGTCCGTTATAGGGGAAATTGGGAAGTGGTGAGGTAGTTTTTTGGCTGCCGCTCTGCATCCCATTTCCTGAAAATTCGACCTAAAATCTAAATTGACAATCGGCTCAAAATCACCACACCGAGTAGTCCAGTGGACACTCGTAACGTTCTAATATCAACATATTTAGTCCTAAGGTCAATTAAAAGGGAATGACTGGAAGGGGCGTCGAAAATCATTGCTATCGTCTCAAATTTTATTCAAATAATAAAAATTTAATAATGAAAAAGTCATGAATAGTATAGCTATAGCCTCAATCTTAATCAAAGAAAAAAAATCATAATAGAGTGAAGATCGTAAAAGCATTACTATAGTCTCAATTTTAGTCAAATAATAACATTAGACATAAAAGTAAGGATCATAAATTTCATTTCTATAACCTCGATTCTTAATCAAATAACAAAATCAATCATAGTAAAATAAAGATCATGAATTTCACTGCTATAGTCACGATTTTATAAAAATCTTGAGTAACCGAAAACAGCGCTTAAAGTCATGATTTGTAATTAGAAAAAACCCAAGAACCCAAAATTTCATTGCTATATCCACGACGGTGTATTTATAAGATAAAAGTAGTAAGAGTAAATGATAAGAAATAAGCTCCCTCACCACAACTAACGGGCAGAATGTATAATAAAATTGGTAAAGCTAAACTCCCACTACTATAATCGCATACGAATATTAAACAACCGAGACAGTAGGATTAAATACTGAGATCACAATTAAATGAAGGAAAAATAAACGTAATAAGGGAGGAAACAAATTAAGGTAGGTCTCGATAATTACATCCCCGAAAATATATACTTAAATGGCCGCATTAAAAATAATGGATAACAATTTTAAATTCAAATAACGTTAATTAAATATAAACTAAACAACCATAATATTTTCCGAAATTAAAAGCACGACGAAAGATACACGCCCAAAGAATTATTAAAAAAACTAATTAATACCATAACACGTGACAAATTAAATTCGACTGCAAAATCACAATGGTTTGCAGGCCGACGAGGACCGTAAAATAGACAGGATATAGGAGGATAAGTTCCACGAATTTCCGAAATTAATCTTCTCGGTAATAACAAATAATATCTTCATTAGGACATTAGCTAGATCCACTAAAAATGAATAGATCCCAGACTACGTAAAACATCAATGGACTAGGCAATCATTTGAGAATGAAACTTTCACACCAGCTATTTGAGATCGACCAGTTTGCCGACAAGAAACTGGATTCGTGCCTTCTGTAGGTTGAGTATTCCTGAGATAGCCGTAACTAAAGTCCCAATTTAATTAAAAATAAAGAAAATAAAAAGTTATTAGTTATCTAACTTCGTCCGACGACGTATGGAATTTAAAATCAGACTAAAAATGAATGTTGACGCATCCCACTCAAGTCAAATAGGAATTGAGAAAATCTTCTCGACAAATTTCCAATCACACCACTAGTTGAATGTCGACGGGCATAATGTAAATACCCACTAGTGGAGAAGCAAAAAATCAATAAAGACATGACAGGAAACCATCTTGACAGGAAAAGAAGCGTGGCAAACTCGATTGGAAATATTAAGAAAATGTGACATTAATCATAATTATCAAGAATAATTAAACGGACGTGGAATTAATTAAAGTCATCAAATCGAAAATATGACTACGTGGCACTTCCTTGGAGCTTAATATAAATTCGAACACAGTAATGAATTCATTTAATGTACAATTGAGTTGAACAACTATGAACCCACGAGATAAATGGCAAAGAAATGGAGGAGTCAGCGAGTTTCGAGGAGAACCTAACGTTACAATGGAAAAGAAGCGATCCATGCCACAAGATGGTAAGCACCTTCCTTATATTATTAGATCTATTTAATTGTACCTTCATGCGAGAGCCAACGGGGAAGATAGAACCGACCAAATTTCGCTTGATTTCTGGAGAAAATTCGCGACCTGTAAATGTAGTAGTATCTCATTAAGTGCTCCGTAGGATCTCAAGAAAGTTGTTGTCACATCAAATAAAAATTACTAATTATGTTATGGAGTTATTTCTATTAATTGATCAGTTTAATTGTCCACCTCTTGGCTCGTCCACCTAACAAATGCCCAGTAATTAGTTAAATCGAAAGTGGACCGCGTACTCGCTGAGTGACTAGCATGGAGCATTAATTGAAGGCTACCGATTACAACACTGATGACATCACATGTCATTATGGACGACCAAGATTACCGCGAGAGTCCAAATAACTCTGACAAGAAGCGTTTTCCCAACACTGAGTGACAGCGAACATGCCTAGTACCACAAAGACATCGTAAGAAATTAGCAGACAGTGGCAAACCTTCATGAGTTTTGAAGCGTCCCTAGGAAGACTATGAATAGCCGACTAAGTCGAGCAGGTATGATAAATGACGCAATTAATCTAAATGAATATTTTCTAAAATACGACGGATAGGAAATAGTTTACCCGCGAGATGAACATTCGTGCAAATACTCGTCCGAGAATCCAACAATCAAACTTCACCATCCTATAAACATCTAAATACCATCACATACAATCGCCACTCATAAGTTAAATTTGTAATAAATGATCGTAATAAAAAGCGTATATATATGACTTATTAAATTACCTAATGATTAACATCTTGCAGATCATTCTTGGATAGACGCGTCCCGCGTCACCGTGCGATTTCCTGCACGATCGGCCGCCAGATGTCGACAGGCCCTATGGGACGCGGGATTCTCAGTCTCGCCAGTGAAGGAATCTCGCGCGGGCACACACAGAGAGGACGAGGAAGTAGAGCTCCCTTTTGTGGCTATCAAAAGAGAGCCTGGCCGCAATCCAGCCCGAGAAATTCGAGGGCAAGCGGAATTCTTATTGGTGCGTTTGGACGAACACTAACGCCAAACCAACCGACAAGTGGACCGAGCCAGACGACATCTAGCTGAGATCAATAAGGCCATAGCAACAGGAGCAATTCCTAGTACGGATGGATACGCCCCTCCGTATAATGTATCCTTTAATCTCGATGACCCGAACTTAGCAGGAGAGACAGAAGCAACGAACATGGTGGTCCCACGAAGGATGTTGGATGCAGATAGACGTTCCTACCAGAACCAGGAATACTCCTATGCTCGTGAAATCCCGAGGCGATTCAGAGACCGAAGAAGTATGAACTATAATTAACAGGCATGAATTGTAAATAAAAATTGGACTTCATGTTAATGTTCTTTTATTTTTTCACTCTAATTTGTTGCTCATAAGGATCGATAACGGAGGTTATAGTGCATTTAAAAATCGGTTTTGTAATTAAAAGCTAGTAACTAATGAGAAGGCCCTTATAATGAAGGAGAGTTTAATGATTTATTCCATTTTTCAGATATGGAATCCCACAAAATTCTCAAATAGGCTCATCTATCCGACCGTCCAGAGCCGAATGGATGCCCCAAGAAGAACGAACGAACATGCTTATGCCAAGCGGCGACCTAATTAACTCGTGTCTGAGGAATATTGATTCGGAAAGTGCATAATGACACTGTTGGATATTTTGTTGTTAATTTTGTGGAATAAGTTATAATAGTTGTTTTTGTATGTGTTTGTTTCTTCATTAACATTTAATCTACGAATCAGTTAATGCGCCTAAGGTACAATTAGAAAGACAATTATTACTACATAAAACTATTGGTAACAATCTGTAAATAAAGGTATTCGTAACTCAATCAAATAATTTGCGACAGAGATGATAAAAATTGCTTACTCATCTGGCAAAACCGCTGACTAAGTCACTTCACCTAGTCGATTCCCGAATATAGTATATTTTGTATTTAGAACAGGACATTTGTTTTCGTTCATCGTATTCACTATTTGCGGATAAAAAATTATCGTAAAGAGTTGAATATTTAATTCTTTACATTTTAATTTAGCGATGGAAATTCTCAACGGCATTAAGGCTGAAATGTCAGAGCTAAAGAGGGTAAATAACCATATCACTCAGCAACTAGTTCATGCGACTAAGGAGTCCCAGCAAATCAAATCTACTTGATTCGAGACAGGATGGGTAAAAAGATCTACCAGAAATTAGATGCGACTACAACTGCACTTAAAGAGGGCACCCAACTGGTACATGCTCAGAAAACTCAGATCCGAGCTTTAGAAACCGCGTTCTGGCGAGTCAAGAGGGAAATGCCGTGACTTATCCCTGGTGTTCACTCCAGCTCAACTGGTTTACAAGAGACAGAAGACAAAAAGTTCTGAGGGAGAGCCAACAAATCGAAAGCGACATAAGCCAGGAAAAGCCAAACGGGCGTGACTTTGTTTGTTGCGGGCCAAACCAAAGTCAAAAGAATGAATGAACCTTGTGTAGCTGAAAACTTCTGACATTTTGATAGATGACTAAAATTAAATATATCTTGTTTTTCTCGGGATGTCTTTGAAAAAAATAAATTAGTTAAGCAAATTTAGATAAACAGTCAAATGTGTCTGAGCAATAATTCCAAAATCAAGTTGAAATATGAAAAAGTTAAATAGTCAATACAGTTCATCAGGAAGTTAGGGACCAGTCTGAAAGTCGAGCACAAGCATTCTATCGGCAGCTCGTTGAACCCATGGGGAGTTCGTACCTCAGCAGTTTCTACAAAAGGAAGCTCACCTCTGGCGGACTCACAACCCTTTGTTGTAACACAAACGTTGCCTAGCAACGGCAACAACCGGGCAGAAACCAGAAATATTTGTATGCTTGGGTCGCCATGGTCACCCAGTAAGTACCCACTATAATTAATACTTTAATTCAATTTAGGTTTATTCAATTCAAGGAAAATTAATCATAATTTCAGACGGTTTTAAATAAACAAAATTCTATATAGATATTAAATAAATAATGGATAATTCTAAAATAACATAGAAGAAAAATAATTATTTGATTTATAATAACACGTGGAATCCTTAAAATAACATTCAAATAAAAATAACATTTATTTAATAAAAAAAATACATTTATTTCGATAGAAATTTTTTATATATATAGAGCCATAAAATTCAGTTAATTCGCCTAAAAATAAATCTTTTCACCGAGGTTAAAAAGTCAAGAGATCTGAAAATCAAACTGACAGAAACGTTTAAACATTTGTGTTTTTTGTACGCAAACACAACACGCACTTATATACAAGAAAAGTTTGTAATCCAAAATTTGTATATTCGAGTTGGTAAAAGAAATTATAATTATTGAAGCTCATATTTTGATAAATCATTAAGTGTTATTTAATAAAGTTTGTTCTATAAACTTGTGTTCTATTTATACAAGAATGCCAGTGAACGTTGAGACCCCACTAAAACTTGAAACCTCAACATATGCAACTAATTCTCATATAATTGATCAGATAAGTGAATGTGCAGCAGCTTATCATAGACAATCGGAAGAATCAACTAATAGGCCATAAATCCTTCCATTTGCTGATTTTTATATCTCGGAGTTCCTGAAATGATGAAACAAATAATTGGCCCGATACACAACAATCTAATTAAGTATATACAACATTTAAGCGATGTCACTACTAACCAGTCAGCAAAGACTACAATCTGATTGGTCCAATCACAATCCGCTAATTACACACACTTCATACAAGAGCTAATCAAAACTAAACCGCTGAATCCCTCCTACTACCACGTGGTAATTACTTCAATACTGTATCAGGAAAGCAATTATGTCGTAAAATAACACGATTATCCAGAAAATCTAAGGAAATAAATTAAATCCAATTGCTATTATTTTGCTTTAATGTGATAATACAATCCCGCTTCTGACAAATAATATTGTCACCCTCGCTATAGATAGAGACATCTTACAAATCGTAAATTAAATATCCAACCACTAGTAAAGACCGATAGTGTGAAACCTTCAGGTTCACAATCGCCGCAACGGCACTCAACCACGGATCGACTACGAGTAAGGGATTCTGGCTCCGGACCTACAGAAGCTAAATATAGTCATTACGCACGGGGTAATATTATTGACACCTCGACTTTGCCACGCGGGATATTAGCGCGCCGAGGGTTCGTGCAAAATAAGGTTATAAATATATATATTACTGGTTTTTGATGAAAACTACATCTTCGGTATTACCAGTATTACAAAATAAAAAACCGGTAATTACCGAAATTTATTAATTTCGTTAAAAATGATATATTTTAATTATATTTTAAGTCCTATTTCTTTGCTGACTGGCATTTCATGGTCTACGTTTACATCAACACAAAACAGATGGGTGTACATTTCTAAGAAGCTTTTATATTTTATGACCCCCAATATATCTAATTTATCTAGACGGATTGGAGTCAGAGAATGGCCGTCGGAAGTAATTCCGATACATTTGACGGCTCTTTTGAATAGAAAGTAAAAAAGGCCGACCGGAAAGGCAAGATCTTTTTTTAGGCGCCAAATTTATACAGTTTTGTTTTGACATCCTTGCTGATCAGTAATACGAGCAGCATAAACAGAATCGGTTCGTCAAGTTCGTCGAGATTTTTTCGTGTGAACATTATTATACACATTCGACAAAAAATACATAAAAGGTAACTGTAAAAGGTAAATTTTTAATTATTTTTTATTACTTATTTATTTTGTATCGATTATATTTTTTTAAATAAATAATTATTTTACAGCACAATGAACTGAAAGAAAGAAACGCCATGGAAATACTTCAAACGAATATGCCAAATACAAGCTTGCGGTAAGCGCATCAAAGCAGCTGGTAGCAGTACTAGTGGATTACGTTCTCATTGAAGAACCAAGCACAATATTAATTTATTAAAAACAGACCATGATCACATATATAAAGATGCTGTTGTCGAAATATCGGAAACTATTCGTTCTGGTCAAATCACATCGTTTTTGCGGAAAAAAATCGACGACTCTTTGCCAGCTGTAATATCGCGTATGATCGCTGTAGATGGTCTTCCGTTTATTTCAATATGTAAATCATACGATATACGAAAGCTGCTTGAAGGAAAATACGAAAATATTCCAAAATCTCCAAGTGCCATACAAAAAATTGTTATCAATTATGGAAAAATGCCAAGAAAGAAGTAACAGATGGATTACTGTTCAGAAAGCGCAAGTTAATCAAATTCAGTTTAACTCTTGATTAGTGGACATCGATTAGAAATCGTAGATATTTAAATATCAATGTGCACGATGGCACAACTTTTTGGAACCTCGGCCTCAGCAGAATTCACGAGAAAATGCCAGCAGAAAAATGTGAAGAAATTTTGAGAAATAAATTGGAAGATTTTAACATATCTTTAAAAGATATCGTCGGCTGCACAACAGATGGTACATCAGTAATTCGCAAATTTGAATCTAATTTAAATATTATTCACCTATTATGATGGCTCACGGTATACAATTAGCAAGTGTACAAATTTTATATAAAAAAGATAAACCAACAGAAATCGTCGAAATTGAAAACCAGGAAACTATTGAATTTGAAGACGAGGAAGATATTGAAGATGAATCGGGTATTAAAATCATGTTGGACGATTCTCTAATTAATGATATTAAAGATCCTAGCGTCAATTGTCTAATTAATAAAAATTAGAACGATTATAAAAATATTTAAAAAATCACCTACAAAAAATGATGAAGTTTTGCAAAAATATGTGATCGAACAGTTTCGAAAAGAAAATTCATTATTATATGACTCAAAAACAAGATGGAATAGCTTGTTAACAACACTGGAAAGATTTTATGAGCCTAAAGATTGTATTCGTAAAAGCATTATCGATTTGAACATAGATTTTGCATTTAATCACGCTGAATTAAAATTATTGCACACTATTATATCCGCTTTGCAGCCAGTAAAAGTTGCTGTGGAAGCTCTTTGCGGATCAGATATTAATTTACTTTCTGCAGATGTTGTATTAATATTCATGTTAGATGAATTAACTGCATTGAACAGCGCATTAAGCATCAAATTAAAAAGTGAACTTGTTTACAGAATACAAGAAGAACAATTTATTAGAAAGTTTTACAATTTCTACACAACCCAGAACAACAAAATCACAATGATCACATATATATTTAAATTACCTTCGAAAACAACGATAACCAAATTAATAATAGAATTGATAGAGAAATTAAATTTATATGAAGAGGAAAATGAAAATCCTGAAGAAGTTATTTTAAATGAAGATATACCGTGACAACAATTTTTGCTCATTAAAAGAAAAAATATATTAAAAAAATGCATCAAAATCTTCATTATAATGTGCGAAATGAAAGAGTAAATAAAAGCTCGAATTTACAAACTAAGATTCGCAAAGAAATGAAAACTTTTTGCGAGGAAAACATTCGTGGTAAACATTTAGAAATGGTTTACCGATATTTAAAAACCATTCGTCCTAATAGTGTAGTGTCCGAGAAAGCCTTTTCAGCCGCAGGATTAATTTACACGAGAATAAAGTCTAGGTTAGCGGACGAAAGTTTAGATACATTGTGTTTTTTAAAATCCTATTTTAATACAAAAAAAATATTGTAAATAAATTCATTCTATTTTTTTCTGTTTCTTTTTATAAAATATTTTGATTCAATAAATGTAATGTAATGATTTGAATGTATGTATTGTAATAATGTAATAATTAGTTTTAATAAATTGTTTGACCTCCTCATTGTCTTCAATTTTATAAATTAATAAAACATTTTCAAAAAAATTGTATTGTGTATCTTTTATAAAATTTAATAAGTTTAATGATTATGAAAGTAATTAACAATTAACTAAAGTAAATTATCAAATTAATTAATTATTAATAACCAATAGTTAACAAATTAATGATAAATGAAACAATTGGGAGAATTAAATAATAGAAGTTGGATAAAAGAAGACGGTATTACCGGTAATACCGTCGACAGGAATGTTTTTTTCGGTAATACCGGTATTGCAAACGTCGGTATTTTTGGAATCCCTTGACGCAAATATAAAATAACTGCTGAGATTAGTATTCACTTAATGTATATAAAAATCTAATGGATTGAACAATAGGATAACAGTATTTTATTGCCTACTCTTACCTTACTCGATGGTCTTAAATTTTATATATTGTTTAAATTTAGATGGTCGTGACACTGGATACGGACAATTCTGGAGAGACGATACGCTATTAACAATGAAATTTTCGACTCATAAAGCAGCAAAATTTCGCAAAGCTTTATGGGATTCCGGATATTCCTTATCGACAGCTAGAAAAGCTAACCGACCAATACGTTCTTCGACGCACGATGACGAATTTGAATTGCCCAGCATGGCAATAAAGCGTGAACCTGGCCAAACCCAACTCGGGAGGCTCGTAAACGGGCCGAATTACCTTGTACCGATTTTAAGAGCTCGGAAGAAAGATCCAATCGAGAACGCTTATGGCACGCTACTACCTGGACCGTGTAAATCAAAATATAGATTCATGGGTGATACCCAGTACAAATAGGCTACGTTCCTCCATATGGGGTTTCGTTTGAGCAGACGATCCAACGTTGCTAGAGATAGAGGGACCAACGAGTGGTGGTGCCGAACCGCCTCCTCTATTCCTCGCTATTGGAACGATTCGGGAAAGAAAACGATCCAGCGACCATACTTATGCTCGTTCATATCCGCAGAGATGGCCTTATGCTCCACCAGTTTAAGGCAATACTTCGACCGACGTTGACGCAAGAGAAATGATGGTAAAATATTACTGAAGGCATTTCATTTTGTTTATTAAATATAGCACTTTGAATTCTCATCTTCTAAAATGACCATGGTCTTTGTTCTACAGCGGTTCAAAGAGGTCATGTCAGGGTATAAACATGAGTCATACATATTTTTCAAAATATTTCAAAGTCAAAACAAAGACATACCACCATAGGAAAAATTTTATGACTCTGAATATTTTCAAAAATTTTTCTATCCTTCGATCTTTCAAAGTTTTTTTAAAAAATATTATTATTTCAAATGTTAACACAAGCGTCTATAAAATGTCTAAGTTATATTTGCAACCGTATTGTACATGTTTTTATTAAACTTGCATTTCTATTGCAACTTCCTTTGTTAATCATATATTTTTTAACCCTGTGCGCGCGTGCATGTGTGTAAGCGTCATTTTATAAGATCTTTCCAAACTTCTAATTATTATTATTATAAATAAATATTATTATTTTATAGACCGACCAATCAGACCCATGTTGCACTCGTTTAAATTGTATATAAACACATAAATAAACTGAATATTTTAAAATGAACCGACAATTAATCGATATTTTAAATGGAGTGATAACAGACCAGAAATGGAATGAATTAATTACCAACATCCAATGTATGTTATCGTGAGGTAGGAGACCCAAGGGGAGACAACCTTTCTGGCACGATAATTTAGTAAATGTTTCACTTGTTTTAACTTTTGATCGCTCCTTTCCTGGTGTTGAACGTATTTCGTTATTAATTCTCTTCGACCAAATTGGCAATTTTCTGGTTTCTGAGTTTTTCTTTTAAAGTTTTGATCAGGCCATTATTAAACTGTTATCTATCCTCTCGTCAAAATTTGTCCTCTACTGACGCTGTTATCTACTGTGATAAACCTGATATGCGATCATAATAACAATTTAATGTTTTACTTGGTGCCATTTTGAACTCATTAATTACCCTTATGTCTCGGACTTCCTATTGACCCGGGTTTTCCATTAGCTCGGGCTTTCCATTGACTCGGGTTTTCCATTAGTAATTAATTAATTTTTGTATAAATTTGTTTTTGCGCTATACATTTTCCAGGGGACCCCTTACTGAATTTTTACTATCATATTTAGATTCGTCTTTCGATTTGGCATTCAACCATGCCGCTTTCCCCCGATAAATAATTAATTTTTCACTTTCGTTATTTTTAGTGATTTTAATTGTGTCTCCCCCCTTTAATTAAGATTCGTCCTCGAATATATTCATTAAATAATAATTATTTTTATATATATACACATACATATACATACATGCCATACGAACATAGTCTTCAAATACTTTATCCATTCTAACTCATTTACAATATTAATAAATATAGATAGCGGTTTTAATATTAAGTTATAAAAATATTATTTATTAAATTTATTTCAGAATCGGAATGAATCAGGATTTTTGTTTGACAGCGTCTCATCCCCATCTGTGAAAATCACCATTAATAAAAACATTTCAGAGCCCATGGTGAGATTCAAATATTAATAAGTTAATTTAATTTCTTAGTGTCATTTATTAATTGACTCGAATATTAATATTAAATAAATAGTAAAATAATAATGTCAGGGATAGGCTCTTAGCCTTAAATTATCATATTGACGTCACTAAACTGTGATGTATAAAAATAATAAACGAATTGTATATTACGTTTTAGTGACATCAGAGAAAAATAACCCTAAATAAATTTTTTATAATTTAATTTTAAAATACATCAAGAAATTACTGAATACAGGTTCTTGATGACGTTGGGTTAAATTTAGAAATTTTTTAATCTGGTAATAGAAAATAATCTATACTATATAAGCCCCAAAATTTTAGTGTTAAGGGCCGATCCAAAAACACAATTGTAACAGCTGGGAAATAAGCGGATTAACAAAACGAAAAGCGTGTAGTAGTTAACGAATAAATTTTGAAGAATTGAAGTAATTGAGAAACCGGAAAACAGTAATACAACGGCCGGACAAAAGAAAAATTGAAAAAGCAGGCAATAGTTTGCAAGAAATCGTTTTCCTTAATCCGGTTAATTAATATAATTAAATTAAATTTGAAAAAGAAATACCCAAAGCAGAAGACAGCTTTCGCGGTATTCGGGGAGCGCTTAAATAAACCTTTCTTAACCCTCTGAAAATTAAGATAAGTTGTTGCGTCGGAAATAGTGACCATCAACTTCTTGTGGGCCATTTGTGCAGTGATCCATTGATCCAGTTTCTTTCAAATTCTGTTAAAACGATACACATTGTACACAAAGGATTGTAAAATATTGTACATTAAATAAAACATATAAGTAAGTGTTAGATGACGAAGGAAAACCTTTAAACACCTTCGTACATTCAAAATATCATAGAACTGGGCCTAGCAAGTACCGAGTTAATATCCATGTGGAGAGATAACCAACAATCAAATCCCAATCAAATCCCAATCAAATCCCAATTAAATCCCAAACAAATCCCAAACAAATCCCAAAGACGAATGATGAACAGCGTGCAATCTACCATTGACTTATTGACATCATCTGTACATAGACAATATTCTCTTATTATTATCTGTTTTGTGTAATTTATTTATTGACAATTATTTATCGGATATCTGTTAATTGTGTAATTCATTTTATTTATTGAATTCATTTTATTTATTGACAATTATTTATCGGTTATCTGTTTTATTTAGTGACATCAAACAATATTTATCTGTTTTGTGTAATTTTGTGTAATTCAATATATTTTCATAAACTTTTATATACAAGGGTAAAATCATTATTCTTATTATTGTTATTATTATTATTCATTAATTCCAAGGAACAAGAAATATCTTAAAAACACCTGGTTTAATAATAAAAAGAAAATTAGGAACGAATTATTGATTAATAAAACAATTAGAAACACTTGGTTCAATAATAAAAAGAAAATTAAGAACGTATTATTGATTAATATTTCAAAAAACAATAATCATGGTAATAAAAAATAGATTAATTTAAGAAATATAAAACATCTGGACCAATTAAAATTGATTAACTCATAATAAAATCAGTATATATACTGACGCAAAACTCAGTATATTCGCCCAAAATTTAGCGATTTACTTGTTCTTTTAGAGAATTCAATTAGGAGCAGAGCTCAACATAAATTTTTGCAAGGATAAAATAACACGCATACATAACATAAAACAAAACATAATTTCGCACGCACTTATTTGAAATTGTATATTTTATTATTCGAATTTGGGATCATTTAGAACTTGGTAATTTTGAATTTGATAAATTTTATATCAAAGTTGTTTTTTATATATTAAATTATACATATATACTAATACCAGTGCATGTTGAGATCTCGATTAGCAATAGTGAGACCTCAACATAAGTAATTGTCTTTCTTTGTTTTATTTAATAAATTTTATATCAAAGTTGTTTTTTATATATTAAATTATACATATATACTAATACCAGTGCATGTTGAGATCTCGATTAGCAATAGTGAGACCTCAACATAAGTAATTGTCTTTCTTTGTTTTATTTAATAGGACCACAACCGACCTTTTTATAATCATAATTGTCAGATTATTTTAATTATATCATTTAAATTTGGAGTCAGATAATAAATAGTGTTAAGACCGTAACTCCCATTTTTTGATCTTAACAATAATGCTAATAATTATAATAATAATCAACTTAATATTTGGTATTTCTACATATTTATAATTACTAATTAAGAACAAAATTCTTTATTTTTTTTCTTTACCACAGCTCCATGCTGGGAAGTAACATTTGTTTTGATAGATTGCAGATAAAAGTGCTATAAAAATTTTATTGTGAACTGAATGATGCCTAATATTAAGTGGGAGCAATTTTATTGAATCAACACTTATCACTTTTCCAATTATTTCCCATCAGTAATTACTGAGAATTAATTGCTGAAGTATGTGTGTCTCTATTTTTCAGTATTGGATCGCATGGTTGGCCAGATTAAATAATTTCTGAAGTATGCATGCACATGGTTTTCTACCCACAATTAAGGATTGGATCAAATTAATGAATTTGATTGGCCAGGTTAATTAATTACTGGAATATGTATGTACATGTTTTCCTACCCACAGTTCATTTATGAATAGTAGAGTGTGTATGTTGAAGGCAATGAAATAAGTTAATTTGATTGGCAGGTTCTGTGTTTTTGTGTGAGGCCTGTCAATATAAAACAAATCAATCGAAATGATTGGATTTTGTTGTTCCTCAATTTTTTTATTATTTTATCGAAACTTCATTTACACGATTCATCGAACTATATTGATTATTTATTCGAGTATTTATTTTGCCCACTTCAAAAGGTATTGTTTACTATTATTATTTTTTTTTCAAACTCTAATCCTCAATTTCAGATCAGAAAGAAATAATTATTTCAGATTTGAATAAAATAAATATCAAGTTTTATCTGTTTTTTGTCATTCAATGTAACAATAATGGATAACAATATTTAATCCATTTCCAGCTTTAAAGTTTTGGAGCCACGTCGATATTGAATAATAATTTTTTCTTTTTGATATATACATCCATTTATGATTGTCTCACTGAGATCAATATTTAACGAAGCTTTCCTTTTGCTGTTTAGCAGTTGGATAATTGGTTCATCTTCGAACGTTGGCTGGATTCCTTGAATTGGTTAATTGATAATCAAAGGAGTTACACTATCTTCGACTTATTTAGAGCTTGCTTCGGTTGCCCATTGGTGCGTTATGATCTCTGCCTCTTAAGTTATTGGGTCGATTGCTATTCATAATTGTGATGAAATGGTACATGAATCGTCCGAACGCTTCTTTTATAGTTTGACCTTCCAAGTGTGAGTACTCGTTTGTCATTTCTACCAGCTATTTGTCAGTGTGTCTCCATTTTTCACTGATCATACACCCGCCTGTGGTATGTGTCGACAGCTATCGACTGCCACGTCGTTGTTTTCTCTTCCGTCTAATAGCAACGAGCTGTGCTGTCTATTCCCTCTTCTCCACCACCTGGTTGTATTTACACTAGATATTGGTAGCCTTTGCATGCTACTGCGACACACGATTCGTGCCAAGTGTCTCTTACCACGTGGACATTCTCGTCTACTCTTGGTGGAAATTCTGTGTCTTGGTATATCGATTGGGTGATTACGATATTTTAATGATTAATTTTAATCTACCGAACGTTTTATCCGTTCGTTGTCACTGTTTCCAAATTAGCTGCTTTCATGTCCATATTCTGGTTAGATATCATCTTATAATTTTTATTATACTGATGAAAGATTTTTGAGATCGATAACATGATGAATATTCCCGACAATTTGGTGGATCGTTACCGTTACCTTAGTTGGTCAAATTCTATTCTAGCCTATCATTCATTTAAAACATTTAACAGGGTCAATGCAATGGGTTACGATATGTATGTTCCGAAAACAATCTATTCACGGAATTTGTTAAGATTCACGAAAGGACGCGTAATTACAAATTACTTGTATACTCTTCGATGTCTATAATCCTACTCTATTCATCGCTCGACAATTTCCTGATTAATTTTATTTGTTGGATTTTTCTTATCGTACTCAGATTCGTGTCATAATGATTCGCTAGAAATTGTGTATATAATTACTATTTAGATTTTTGTCGCGAAAGTTTACTTAGATCATTTTATCGAGACTTCTCTTATTATTTTAGCATAACAAAAATTTATATTCATAATTATGGGAATATATCTACGTTTTTAGTGATCCTACGAAACTTTGAGCGGATGGAATTAGTTGCCACAAAAGTGATTTTTATCAGGACAAGATAATTGCAAGTAATACTATCTAAAACTAGTTCTTGGCGGTTATGGACTCTTATTATTTTGTTGGGTTGGGTCAACAAAAGCTTAACGGTCATAATGTTGTATCTGCCCTTTCAATAGCTCTAATAATCGTTGGGTAACTAAAATGACATGGGACGTGAATTTAAAAGATCAAAATTTTTAATCGCAATTAACATAATATTCTGTGGTACTGTCTTTTGGCGAGTTGCGCATTTTGTCTTTTTATCAAATATTTTGGGAATTATTATGTCGTACTTAAATTCTCCGTCATCATTTTTGACTTTACTTAATTAGCCATATTAGTTAAATAAATTCATTTATTATATAATTAAAATAATTTTTTAATGATCGAGTTAGATTGTAGCTTTAATAACAACGATTTCCGAAACATATCCCCACTCCTTTCCCTTTGAGTTGAACCTAGGATAACTGTGTTTATATTATGATATTAAGAGTGCTCACCGAGCTACTCGATGTTCATGATTTTTGCCGATGTGTAAGAATCAATTTTAGGTCGAAATTACAGGAAAATGGGTGGTGGAGGAGTAGCCAAAAGACTACTTCCCCTCCTCCCAATTTCCCCTATAACGGTAATGATTTGACGTTTGGGCCCTGCGTTATTCACGCCGGAACCTTCACGGGCACAGGCTATTGGCAGATAAACTGTTCCTACACAGCCTGAATTGTGTGTATGTTTTATTAACTTGCGGTGCGTGAGTGGCTGTGGGCCGAAAAACGATTATAGCATTGACGGAAAAATTTCATTTCATTAATCTTTATTTTATTGCATATAGTACATTTCATGAATTTTCTGATCATACATACATAAAGTCTCGAACATCATGTAACAATACTCTCTCCCCACGCCGACACCCAAGCAGAGCTCCATTGAGGTTGCGAGGATGCGACGTGGAGAGAGTTTCGAACAATTCTCTCACTCAGATCAAATAGTATTGCTCCGATTAAGACTGGTCAAACGATTTTCAAGTTTTTCAAAACTGAAATTTTTACTAATACGAGTGTTAATTATGTGAAAATGAATCAGTTTATATACCTATTGCACGACCCTAACCTTGCGTGTTATTTTTTGATTTAGTAAAACAAAATTTGGCCTTGATATTTTCTGGAATATTCTATTCTTAATTTTATTATTTTTGTAATTTAATTTGACAATTTTCTCTTTAATTTTTAAATTGAATTATTTCTAATTCAAATTCTTTGATTTTTATTCCATTTTCATGGATTTTTGCATTTTTTGAAAAATTATCAAATTTTCGGCCAAATTTACTGTTCTCGTGTTATGTTTATGTTTATTTCGTGCGGATCTTTTTGCACTTTGTTATTATTTTAATTTACTTTTATGTTTTAAAATTTTATATTTACTTGTTCTCTTTCTCGTATTTTTGCAGGGTTAGCTGGTGTTTTAATAGGTTCTATTTTAAAATTGCAGGTTGTATTTGCGTGTGTATTACTGATTCATTTAAACATTTCCAAGGCCGTTCGTGTTCTGGCCCAACAATATAAATAAAAATTATAATATTTACATAAATAAAATTTTAAATTAATAAAAAATAATTTGTTTAAATTAAATGTTAATTCATAATATTTTTAGTTGGTTTTGTGTACCTGAAGATGACAGTTATGCTGTCGAAATATATCGTACGAAAAGTTTTTTATTGGCGTTATCTTTTAATATATACAAATGTGGGGTTTATGGTTTCGTCGTGACCTTGACCCCAGATGTAAATGTTTTTTGTCCCCCCAATGGCTACCCGTTGCTACACAACGTTGGAAATGTAACCATCGGTTTTTTAGGTCGCCAAAGGTGAGCTCTATGAATGAACTGCTCTGGCCCGACCTCAAAGCGGGTCCAACGCACTACCTATAGAAGGTCTGTGTGCACTTTACTAAATTTCGTCCCCTCTACTTACTTCGGCTTGGTCTTGTCGCATATAATCACTTCTGTTTAATTATATTTACCGTCTAGGTCTTGAACTTATAAATCATGATTTAGATCAACGATATTTTCAATACAAATTTATTTGAAGATCACAAAAGAAAAACTGTTCTAATCCGCTGGATGAGCGGCTCAACGCTTTGTGCGCTTGTTTCGGCCAGGTCGGTGTCGAGGCGGTTTGCTCGCAGGTTTGGAGTTCGACGTGGCCTCCTTGTAAGCCAATTGGGCTGGAGCAAAAACAAGCGGGTAAGTCACTGCATTACCCTCCTGGCATGAAGATAGAGCCACTTCTAGCCCGCGAATTTGGGTTTTTGGCTTTGATTCAACTGCTTTTATTCGGCCCAAACTCTCTGGGCGGCATTATTTAAAAGTTGGCATCAGTATGCTGTTCACTATCATTATAATAATAATAACTTTTAACATATAAATGGTAATGGGTTTCATTGATGGTGGGATGACTATAAGGGGTAAACTGGTCTGATTATTGGGTTCTTCGACGGTTATTGGTAGAGTTACTACGGTGGGCATCTCCTCGAGGTTAACTTGTTTCTCATATGACTTATTTTAGGAGAATGCTTACGTATCGGTATTAGCAACGACTTCCACACTTATTCGACTTGGTTGGATATTTAATGGTCACTGGAATTATGACTTGGAGTTTGTGCTAACTCGCCTTAATCTACGAATTTCATTTGGGTACCTTGACACTGCTGCGTCTATTCATTTTTTGCAAGCACGGAAGAAAAACTCTATCATCTGGGTTTTTGAGATTTCATCTGAGTTGTGTTATTCTCGTTGGGTTATCATCGTGTTTGCTAACTTTTGGTTGTGGCATTATTTAGGTGTTTCGTGAGTACGCTATCGCTTCCGCTGCGTTAGAAGTGGGTATTAGTCAGAATCACAAGTAGACGGTTACGATATTTGATTCCAGAAAAATCATATAAAACGACAAATTCAAGACTTTCATATTGAAAATTTTATTTGAGGCATAATAAAATTATATGATTCAGTAGGAGATTCTATTGATTGTCCCAGCATTGAGAGGTCGTGGCTGACGTTGGAAAAAGTGCACGATTTGGCTGATCTCGTTTTCCCAGTTGTTCCTAGCATGAATTTAGAGAAAAATCAAACAAATGTTGAATGCAATACTAGACTTACCATCAGGTGGTGAGATTGGCTCCCTTCCCATTTTGAGATATTTTCTTCGTGAATTACGGGTCTCTCTGGTTCCCGGCCATTCGTGACGTGGATCCATAATCGACTATATTAATTGTTGAAAATGAACGAACTTACACCACGCACTGGTTATATATTCATTAGTAATAAAGTGCCACGTAGTCGAGATTGGTGAATTAACTGCCAATAAATTCCATTCTGTGCGATTATTCCAACGATTTCACTCACATTTGATTCAGGTTGTTTATGACACGTGTCACTGTTGATCTTTTTCTCATTTCTCTGGTTGGCATGTGTACAAATTACTTCTGATTAGTAATTAACCAGCAGTGAAATTTTGCAATCGATTTTTCAAGATATTAGATTTGTTCAACTCTTCACACGTCGACATTATGGATTCGGTGACTACATTTATATTTGCCTCTGCACTTAGAATTACATTATTGCTCCCACATATTTTGGGAAAATCATTGTTTCGTTTATCAGTGCATTTAAGTGATAATATTAATTTTTAACTAACTTTTTGATTTTCCTATTCAGAGTTATTGTGGTTAACGTGGATCCTTGACAAGAATGCTTCAGACGGTTATTACTGCTTATTCCCATCAATGAGAATCGTGCTCCGTCAATACCAATCATGATGTATATTTCGCTCTACTACGGATCATTATGAGTCTAGCTGGAGTTGATGTTTAACATTTCTAATTATATTAACTATAATTCGTTTGGGAATTTGCTAATTGATATAATCGATTTTTCAAACCTTTTATGTTGGTGGTGGCATTTCACTGTCTGTTAGCTACATCTATAATTACATCGAAGTGTCTTATGCTGGGATTGTTGTCATTCAGCGTGATTTTAGTACTAATACTTATTCGATAATTAACTGACTGGGAATCAACTTAGGTAATGTCATTTTATTATAGATGATTTCTAATGGAGTCGAGTTGTTTCTATTCTTAGCGTATTTAATTAATTATGGGTTTATTTTAAATCGGCTTCGCGGCGCCTAACTGACTTATTCTATTAATAGCTATTATGGTTGGTGATCCTCCAGTTGACTCAGATTCTATCATTTCCATTTCGTTATCCTAACTTTTATTTTTCCTAAACGTCTACTTTCTCGGATTTACGTACCTTTTCTATTACTTTCACTAGTTGTTTATTTAGTTCATGAGGCAGTTAGTTAGCGTTATGGATTACTACCGATTTTTCCTATTTATTTATTTTGATAATGAAACAACGTTTAGACTCTGTTCTACCCATAGTAATTATTTGCCGCGACTAGGACAATTGGAGTTTGTTTGTTATCATCACTAAATTTATTTATTCGTTTATTTAATTGCAATAGCTGGGATTAATTATCATTAGCACTTTTGCCTTTCTTAACTTTACTTTGGATTTATTTTATTGAAACTATTTTAACAAAAATCTATTTCAATTCAGTTTTTCCATTAGCAGTTTTATTACACAATTTTTAATCACTATTAAAACTTATTCTCGTTAGATATTACTGATTTTAATATTTATTTTGATCACGATCATAGCAATGATTTGCAACGCCCCTTCCCGTGATCCCTTTTCATTTGATCTTAAGAATATTTATGTCGATATTAGAATATTACGAGTGTCCACTGGACTACTCGGTGTGGTGATTTTGAGCCGTTTGTCGTTCAAGATTTTAGGTCGAATTTTTAGGAAATGGGATGTAGAAGGGCAGCCAAAAGACTACCTCACTACTTCCCAATTTCCCCTATAACGGACAATATTGACGTTCCAGTTACTGCGTTCTCAAGCCGTAGCCTTTACGGGCACAAACTATTGGCGGACTTACACCGCACTTACACAGTTTGGTTTTGATTTCATTTATTTACATCATCAACATCATGACAGTTCTTAATTTAAATTGTAACTTAATATTTATTTATTTTCAATTCTAATTTATTTATATTTGAGAATAATTAATGTCAATCCTCATTGAAAAAATAGAAAAATTATTTCCCAATGTGCTTACCGAGATGATTTGTTGCGCGCCGGATATCATACCTTTTCGAATTTTGCTCGCAACAGGAATTGAACTAGAGTTGATGCTTCAAGAAAATCTACGTGACGAGAATCAAAACCTGCCAAAGGTTTATAATTGCCCAATTTGTGCATATGAATGCGATCCCTGCGTAGAACACAGAAGAAAATACCTAATTTGGGTTTTAAAATCCGAATTGAAGAAATACTATTACTCTACAATAGTAGATTGTGATTGAATGTATATTTTGGTCAATAACATTATTCAGTTTGGTGGGTTACTGGGTACCGTAGATTGTTTTAATTATGTTGTGGTTACACAGGTAACGTCATATAAATATTCATTTGCTACCACTAGGCACCCGTTGCTAGGCAACGTTGGAACTGTGTTCGAGTGGGTAGATCGTCCGCAAAAAGTGAGCGCTATTACTAATGCTATAATTGCCCGAACGATCTCTGGGTTCAACGAGCTGTCGATAGAAGACCTGTGCTCGCTTTCGGTTTTTAGGTCCATAATACCATTAATCTCATCATTCGCATTCATCACGCACTTTAACTGATAATTTCCTAACGGTAAATATTTTTATAAAAACAACAACGCCCATTGACACAAGTTGGCATGCAAATTTTAACAGAAAAAACAATTTGATTTTCCCGTTACGTACGGTTCGATATCCGAGCGGCTCGGCGTTTCGCTCGCTCCTTACGTCCTGGTCAAAAACTGTTAGTTTTTGGTGTAGTCCTTGTATCTGACGTTGACTTTCGATAGGCGAGTTGGGCAGGAGCAAAAACTAGAGGATAGGTTACAGCTGCCCCTTCTTGACAGGTAGAAAGTGTAACCTCTAGTCCCCTTATTTGTGTTCTTAGACTTTGGTTCAGTTGTTTTTCTTCCATCCAGCCCTTCTGTGCTGCCGTGAGCCTTTGATAAACCCGTTTAACTTTCCTTGTCTCCACCCATGTGGCTTTTGTCTGCTGCACTTCTCTGGACAGCTGGATAATCTGTTCATAGAAGCCTTTATTGACTGCCCTCGCGTGTTCCAATTCTTGTAGAATTTTTTGGGATTCCATTTCTGCAAATATTATTATCAATTTTTTGTCTACAAATCTTGAGTTATTAATTTATTACACAATTCTACCATATTAACTAAGCAAACAAGGAAGACTCAAGAACGGTAACTAATTATTTATTTAACTTTGAATTCACTCATATACGGTCATTGCAACTCCATAGCCGGATCATTCACTGGGCTGAGGACCGGGGTGGTGTCCTTGAATATAATCATCAGAGACTGACTGAGTGGGAGAGTGTTCACAGTATACAAAAACTGGTCGTTTTGTATTTCTGATACGCTTGGAGCTGGCTGGCGGCATATAATTGTAGGTATCGGCGATCCTTCCGGACCCGATATCATCTTCCACGTTTGCCAGGTATCGTCTGACCCAGATCACATGGGAGTCGACCCGACGTTGGTGGTCTTCGAGGCGTGCCAGAAGAGCTCGGGCCCGATCATGAATTTCTTGGGCTGGGCTTAGGTCGCCTATTTGTCCGCTCTGCATAAACAGTCTCCTATTGTTTTAAACTGAGGGTAAGGCGTTCCATTGGGTTTCCCTTGGTTGGGGCACATCGGGGTATCTTTCCCGCCAGACGCGTCTCCAGGCTTGTCGTCACTGATCGGCAACGTGCGTGGGAACGTAGACAAAGGGTCCTGATCTTTCTGAACAAAATCACGATTAGATGGGTTTATCATCAAAATTTAATAGTCGTCAAAGACAATTTAATTTCTACTCAAAAAAACAAAAACGATAGTGGAGAATCCTTGTCATCTTCCTTAGGAAACTCTAACTCTCAACATAGGTTCTACTTTCCATCGATAACATTCTCTGAGTATGAAAAACCTATTTTCCGAAATACATTTATAGTGAAATGTCTAAAGAGGACCTATCGACAGTTCTATGCGGTATCCAATAAACATAAACCAAGCAATCTTATAATGAAATTTTGCGTTTCGTTTTTTTTGTTTTCTGTTGACATTTTCTTATTCATTTATCCCTATTGCAAAGCAAAATATAATTTTATGTATTTATTGATCTAAAAGTAAAATATAATTTTATTTATTTATTTCTATAAAATCAATTTTGTAATTTTCTAGTAATAAATTTGAACACCTTCGACTACTTAGCGACCATAAATGGCAAAACTCTAAAACTTAAAAATTTACATTAAATAGTTACAGAATGAGTAAAAATGATATTCATAAACTGGCATAATTTCCAATACATAAAATGTGAAATAACGATATTACCGATGTATATAAATACCAAGCGGTCGGCTTAATATCGTGATACCTTTATGATATACGATCGAAAAGAGTCGACTTTCAATAATTTAAATATTAATGTTATAAGCGGGCTTGATATTACCACTGAATTACGGGTTAGTTTTTATTAAAATTCTTTACAGAAACAAAAACGATACCGGTTAACTATCATCGTTTGGCCCATTCCCCTTAAAGTACTGTCATAATCCGGCTTGACCTTTGGAATAACGAGATTTTAAAAAGAACCAATGAGGTTCTTCCACGCTACTGAGGTAAGTGGTTGTCGGCCTTGGTAAATCTAATTATATCTCTTAGCCGTATTGATTAATATTGAGTAGAAGATAACGAAGGTCATTCAAATATGCCTTTATTATAAATCCAAAACAAATTTGCGGCAGAGTTAAAAGAACTTTTCTGAGATGACCTTAGGTTGACCTAGTCCTGTACAAATCTGTCAGATGAGGTTAACTCTCTACGGCTTACATATATAAAGAAAATTAAAAAAATTATAAACATTAATTTACTCTGAATGTCCGAGCGGAAATCCACTGAAGTAACTCCTTCTGGGCGGTGGTTGACGTGCTTCGACCCGATTTGTTTGGATAGTTTTGCATATTAAGATTTGTAATTGACTAATGATCTCGCTCTAACCAGGTGTATATGTTGGTTAGCCGGTGAGGCACACAACTATCGGTGTGCGTTTATGTATAAGTCCCGTTGGTATGTCTAGACTGAGATAATTTTGTACGATCATCATTTAAAAGGTCAGTGATTTGTTGTAAGAATTTGAGATATTTTCTCTTCACTCACTCTTAGTGAAAATTCCGGCACACCAGTCTAGTGGTCGACAATAAAATCGACGATTTCTATCAACGTTTGCAAAGTTGCAATGCGACATTATCGAGATGATCGTTTTAGATTTCTATGATAGTAAGTTTAATTTTGTAGCTGTTTATTTTATTTTTTATGTTCTGTTCCTTAGCTAGCCAACAACACTGGGACAATCTATTTGGAGCACTAACAATATTCAAGGCGAAATTTGTCGTGTTAGGAATGATTATCTCTTAACGATGTTTGAACATCCGATGGTGACTCTTCCCAATGATCGCAACAAGAACTAGTTCATATCTCTCTTAACTGTGTTCTTTGGAATTTATTCCCGATGGATTGATTTTATTTGTATTGAATAAGATTTTGTCTTTCTATTTGATTTGGGTGATACGTGTTTGTGGTTGACTGGAACCTGAGTGGGGTTTTGTTATCGCCTCCGGCTATCGTGAGAATTTTGTTTTTTGTTCTAATGTTCATTTAAGATATTTTAAAACAATCATCTTTACCCTTTTTTTCCAGGGAATTTATCGCGGTAGTTGCGTTAACTGCTGTATTTTGATTTAATAAAAATTTATCAGAATTAACTCGTAATATCTGTTCAATTTTATCTCTCCATCCAAGTAATTTCTAGCAATTCTTAACGCGGCATCGGCATTTGGAGTGGTCGTATGCTTTTACGTTTAATTTGGGTAACACTATTGATTTTTGCATAGTATTAAGCGGTATGTTAGCTGCATCACTTTACTTTTCGCGGTGTTTTATCGATGTTCAGCGTGATGTTGGGTTTCTTAGTTAATAATATTAGTTCACTTTTAATAGGATTTTAGAAATTTATAACTGCAAGGGTTTATAACTGTGATTAACGACATTTAAAGCTATGTGATTTACATATATATTACTATACATATTTTAAGCTCATAACAACGATTTTGATTCTTTATTTCCCCGTCACCTTCCCTTGATTGATCCTAGGCGCATTGTGTTCATATTATAGTTATAGGAAATTGAGGACGAGGAAGCAGCTACAAGACCATTTCCTTATCCCTCTCCTCCACTATACAGAATAATATTGACGTTCCGACCCCTGCGTTCCGCACGCCGGAGTCTTCACGGGCACGAATCATTGGCGATATTCCACGCACTTACACGAATTCGAATAGTATGTTTGATTTTAATAACTTGTAATGTGTCTTTGGCTGTGGGCCGGAAAAATTTCGACAATTAAAAAACAATTTATGCATTATAAATAATTTATTAACAGACAAATATAAATTACCCGATACATAATCCAATCAACAAAAATTCAAAATTAACGATTAAAATTGTGTAAAAATGAATCGGTATATATACCTATTGTACGACCCTAACCTTGCGTGTTCTTTTTGATTTAGTAAAACAAATTTTGACCTTGGAGTTTTCTGATATATTCTAATATTTAATTTTATTATTTTGAAATTTTATTTGACAATTTTTCTTTAGATTTTTAATTGAATTATTTCTAATTCAAATTATTTCATTTTTATTTCATTTTCATGAAATTTCGCATTTGTTAATAAATTGTCAAATTTCGGTCAAAATCATTGGGTTTTCGTGTTATGTTTATATTTAAATCGTGCGTATCTTGTTGCATTTTGTTATTATTTTAATTTATTTTTGTGTTTATAATTTTGTGTTTAATTGTTTTCTTCCTCGCATTTTGATAGGGTTAGTTGATGTTTTAATAGGTTTAATTTTAAATGTGCATGTTATATTTGCATGTGTGTTACCGATTCATTTAAACATTTACAAGGCCGTTTGTGTTCTGGCCCAACAAGTTTATTAGCTTAGTTTTTATTATTTTAGTTTATTGTTTAATAAAATTTACTTTTAATAAATTTATTGAAAATAGGTGACAATGCAAATAAGTTTATCGACTTTTGTAATTAGTTTTGTTAATAAATTTTATGTGAATTTATTTTTAATATGTAATTATATAGTAATAGAACTAGTGATTTTTATTTAATGCAAATAGGTTTATAAGTAATTCAAACAAAAACATGCTTAACAAAGACATTGCAACTGATGTACAATTTAAACAAGGACAATACCAACATACATGTAAGATTCTGATTGGTCCCCCTCTGCTATAAATACGCAATGTTCTTTGAGATTAGTCATAATTTCAAAATGGCTAAGAAAATAAGCAAAAATAAAATTGTCGAGAAACCGGTTAATTTACAACCAGAACAACTGTTTCATAATTTCAAAAATTATTTCCTAAAGGATCAGTTGAAAATTAAGTTATCGAATCCGGTCAAGTTATGCAAAACTCCTTATCCTCATTTCATGGCTACTTTGTCAACCGAAGATGTTGAGATTTTAAAGATGTTTACGAAAATAAATAACAATATCCAAGTTACGACTACAGGGTTTTTGAATGTTCGTTAAGATAGATTTTATGATGCTTTTCAAGAAATTTTGTTCAATGAGAATAAAAACTAGTATTCCATAAAGATTCAAAGTTTCAAAGTGGATCAGAACAATATATATTCTCCAATATGGAGATTAGAACGTGCAAGACTTGTTCTTGGATTTTATTACATGTATTAATCAGTTATTGTCTTGTTGATTTTAAAAATAGTAATGTTAATGATAATATTATATATATATAGAAAATAAAGTAAATTTAAATTAAAATTGGATTCCAGCTTGTTATGTTGGAATTTGGTGTTTGTCTCTGAAACCAAAGAGATATGTTGTTTTAATAAGGCTCAAAAATAAAAAAGTTTAAAGAAAACGAAAGTTTAAAAAGTAAAAAGGCTTAACGTTTTAAAATTTGTAATTGATGAAAATAAATGTATTAAACATGATATATATTGTTCTAAAGTAAAATAATTATAACCGGGGGTATATTGATCAGAATAATACCTACCAGAAGGTAAATTTAATGAATTAGAAAGAATTTGTCTGCAATAATTTAGATAAAGAACAAGTACTGTGTGGTGGAAATAAATGGTATTATTCATTATTCTTTCCTACAACCAAGAACGACAATAACAACACAATCGTACTGTCGAAAATTTGATATAATGCATGATAAGTTGTGCAACAAAAACCCAGCACTCATAAACAGACATGGTCCAATACTATGGCATGGCAATGCCAAACACTATGTTTCGAAACTGTCAAAAAATTAACTGGTCTCGGGTACGTAATATTACCTCACCCACCTTACTCCTTAAAATTTTCCAACAGATTAACACCTTTTCCGTCACTTAGAATTTATTTTTAGGAATAAGAATTTCCAAAAGCAAAACAATGTCATTGAAGCAGTTGAAGAATTCTTTGGCTCAAAAGAAAGTTTTTAATAACCATGGCATAGATTTATTAGTTTCTTATTGGAACAGTGTGTATGAAACTGATGGAAGCTATTTTGATTAAATAAATTATATTTTGTTATGAATTGATCATTTTGATTTCAAAATAAATAAACGACTTTTCGTATGAAACAACCTAATAATATTAACTATTTGTGTTTTGTTTTTTATTTTGTATGAGGAAATTTTTTCGGGAATTCTTGAGAAAAAAATCCATTATCTCACAAAATAAAAAATCTTGAAAAATACCAATACCTAGTTTCCTTAAATGCATCTTTATATCTCACTATTTGATTATCAGATTTAAATAAAACTTTAGTGTAAATTATTTGTATTATTTAATTAAATAAACGACTAATCACTATTAAAGAATCCTTTCTATTAATTTGCTTTCTTTTGTAATGATTGTTCGGCGAATTTATTTGTATAGCCAGGGGCTCCCAAACTATGTTCCGTGGAAGATCAATAGGTGTTTCGTGGGGAAAAAATCAATAATTATAACATTATTTTAATTGATAACTTTAATAAATATTTTATTGAAGAAATTTTTCTTTTTTAAACATTAAAAAAAAATTATATGAATTAAGTTACTTTTATATATTTTAGAAAAGTTATATTTTTTTATACCCAATTCGTCGTCCTCCAAAAAGAAAATACGATGATTGTTATTTAAATTGAAAATTTACATGTGCTGGCAATGCAGATAACTCTGATGTATTATGTGTTTTATGTAACAGAATTCTGGTCAACAATTCAATAGTTCCAGCAAAACTAAGCAAGCATTTAGAAACAAACCACCCAGATTATAAAGAAAAATATATTCATTGGTTTTTAAAAGACAACTTGAGTCTCAGAAAATATCTCAACGTGCAATGAAAAAAGTTTTAAAACTGAAAATACGACAGAGACATCTTGCACATGAGTTACTGCATTGCGCGTGTATAGCTCATACAATTGGTGATTGTGTATGTTAAATGAAGAATCAGTTTAAAGAATTATTGCATTACAATGATCCAATAATACTGTTCTACATTGAGACTTTCCAATGAATATTTATTGCAAATATATGAGTCAACAGGCATTGCATGACTTGCGAATTTATAAGAGTTCGTGCGATATGTTTATGATAATAGTATTGAAGAAAATTTACTTATGTGTGAACATATTGAAGTTGACTAATGGTATCTCTTTTAGCATGGGTGGTACATGATCACCTGGAAGCGGACAATTCTATACGAGATACAATTCTAGAATCGTCAGAGACCACGTTTGTCAGCACTATGGAATAAGGCAATCTTGTGTATCGCGTGGTATACGAAATGACCGTTCGAACTACCTGAGTGAAAGAGAAAGTCGAAATTCCAAGTGTGGCGATCAAAAATCATCTATACAATAGAGAAAAAGTAATCAAATGGAGATAAGAAATGAATCTGAATACAACAAATGAAAAATCGAAGAGATAATGGTTAGTGATGAGGAAATTACAGATAATAGAATATAAATGGATGATGAAGATATATGCCGTCGGTTAGAAAGTTGAATAAACGAAGACGACATGCTGAATCTCTTGCTTGAAAAAGAATAAACGAACAACAATGATGAATTAAGATTGCGAGATCGAATGGATATGTAGCGATAAAGGTTATGAGGAAATTTCATTGAAGGTATCATTGGTAATTTTAAATGATCTGGGTAAACTCATCAAACATGTCCTAAAAATTTATATATATATATATATATATATAGTAATAATAAGGGCAAATAAAATCAGAAAACAGCAGTTTCGGTGAAGTAGCTTAATTTAGCGAACTACTAACTAGCTGTGCACAATGTCGAGTTGCTTAGCAACGGGTACTAGGTCGATAGACAACAAACTACATGTCGGGATTAATGGGCAAATAGTTATTAGCAGCGGAACGACAGCGTCATGATACCCACTACCCATCATGTGCGGCGGGGTATTGGTTCTCATGGCGACATGGATGACCTTTTACTGGCTAGTGTCCAGGAAAAATATTTATATACCATTTTGAAAATGTTTTAGAACTATATATTATCAACGCAATTTATTTAAATGAAAAAAATAACATGAAAGTAGAGTTTATTAATTTTTTTAAATATTCTTTTTTCGAATGAATTTAAATTGGCATTTCAAAAAATGTTAAATATGAAAAATCATTAATGTCTAAGTTAACATTAATGCAGCTTTCAATCTCAATCAGTTTATATAATAAAGCAGGACCTAAATATTGTCTAAGTCCAGAGCAACACTGGCCAGATATTATTGATTCAGTAATTTCATTTGATTTAAAAAAATATTATTTTAATAAATCATATTCAAATAAAATATATAAACTTCTTACGTTTCATTATAAAGTTAATAACTGGCGACAAATATATCCATAAACTTTTAAACGTGATAACTTCATCAGATATAAGACCCTTCTCAATTTCTCATTTTGCTTTCCTTAATATTATTTTCTAAAATCTTAATTCTAAAATATTTTAGTACTTTAATAAACTAAAAACTAATTATATTATAACATGATCTAAAATTTAAATGTTTTAGAAAATTTATTATTTAAACAAACTATTTATAATATGAACTTACATTTGTTTAAATTATCAATAAAATAACGGATTTGTTGAATTTGATACCATAAATGAAAGTAAACCAGAACAATATTTCGTGTAAATTTTATAGTCAAGAGTGGTGAGTTTGCTCAATATTAATCAAATTTTTTATTACTATTATTATATTCTAATATGAAATTTGTATTCTCATTTATATAAGTGTGTGTATGCAGGGGCGGGCTACCAAATTTTTAACAACCGCTTCGTCATTATTTCGCAAAAAAAGGTAAATGCGTACATTGTCTTCATTTCTTTTTTTACAGTATAAAATATATATAACAAAACAAAACATTTATTGCAAAAAAACTGATAAATTCCAAATTTGACATACGTACGAACATGATATGTTTGCGAACGTGTGGCACATCGGCGCAATGTGTATATTTCGGATAAACATACAATTAAAATGGCTTGGTTTTTAGTTTAAAAGGTTATTAATCAACCGGCTCGTGAGAGCCGGATCAAGCTTACCCCAGTGTGTATGTCTTAAAATGCCTATTTTTATTGAAAGACGTAAATACGTTATTTGAAATAAATTCAGTACTTTTGGATCCAAAGTAAGATCATCAGTTACTTGTCCTCATAGCATTCTATTCCCAAAATACTGACACAAGTGTAACACAAATATTAGTGATCTCTACCAATTGGTATCCGATGCTATGCAATGTACCAAATAGGAGGATGTCAGCCAAATGATGGTTATGAATGTTGTGATATTGAGATTTCCTATGTCATCTTACATCGTCAAACCATTCATACAATATTATCATTCTTGAACTCGTAACCCGTTGCTTAGTAACGTTGGTACTTTGACGTAGTCTTTTAGGCCTTACATTTTCAGTAGTGTAATTTGTGGCATTCTCAGGTCACATGAAGCTATTAGCACAACCCTTTGATCTGATATGACTGGAACCAGTGGGCTCTTAAGCTAATATACTGGCATTTTGTTTGATTGATGCTCTCAAAAAGCTTAGATTTAAGAAATTTAATCAGGCCGGGATTAATAAAGATATTTGGCATTAATTCTCCGGTTATTAGTAATTTATGATGCAAATTGACAGTTTTTAAGTTCTTGAATTCATTCTTACGTACTTTCAATAGTAATAATTATTTTCTTTGTCTCAATACTGGTGAATGAGCTGTTTCGATCACATATTGTGCTTACTCCTTCAACTCTGGCGTATGAGTAAGTTTGAAACGGCTGCTGTGGTCTAGGCCTTCAGAATCCAAAAGATCAGATCATTTAAGTCGAAAGATATGTTGGAAGATGGAAGAATATTATCTATCATCAAATTAAAATATTTCACAATAGGATATAATAAATACAGAGTGAAGATACACTGCAAAACGTGGATCACCCGTGAAATTGGAGTTCGAGACTTTGATGATGACAGTGCATGTTGATTTCGTGATATAATATATGACTAAAAATTAATCGACGACTTATTTGAAAATTGTGTGTTTCAGTGATCAATTTGGCATTAATTGATATTTTTAGACATTTTTATAACTTATTTGATGATATATGTGAATTATTTACGAAATTTTTATTTTATTTATATTTTTATTGATAATTGATAAATTTTGTGTTAATCAACTAATTAATATTTATGTTTTTCTTTGCTTTACAATTTAAATTGAGAAAGTAGCAGGGAAAAAAATAAATCACTATAATAAAAGTGAACTGACCCCCAATACATAAATACATATAATTAATTTAATTAAGAAAACGTCCTCTAGGGGCTAATTTGTTTTTTAAAAAGAAAATATATTTGTTTTAGTTTACTTCGATGCAAAGCCTCATTTTGAAAATTTAGCTTCCAGTATAGCGCTTTTAAACTAATCCACCTTATATCAAACTTCACTGCATTTTTTCGACTACACTAAATTCATCATTTTTAATATATTAAGATTAAACTAACTATTTAACTATTAGGAGGCCTGTTTTATAAATTTATAAATTGCTGGATGTAATTAGCTAACTTATTTACTTACTTACTCCCGCCATTACTTACTTATCAATTATTGTCAAACCTGAAGTTCATGTGCAGAATTAATAATTTTATTATTTTTTAAGTTTTCTAAAACACAATATTAAGGTATTTCAAAAAAACGACGCAAACCAGATTATGTATTTAGATGTGAGCAACAGAAAGCGAAACGTTACGGAAGAAAATTAATTGTTCAATTCATCTTGGGAACTTGGAGTTTTGTGTTTTAATGTCTTTTAAAAATCCCGTTTGTTTGTTGTGTCAAAATTCCATCTCAGCTTTGAAAAAAGATCAATCTACAAAGACACTACACGACGTGTAGTACACGTCCATGCATAGTAATTTTGACAAGAATTATTCACTTGATACATAGGTGAGAGAAGAAAAGTTGTTTTTTTAAAAAATAATTTACTTGGCTAGCAGCATGTTTTCAGACGACTTCTGACCGCAAATGACTGTGTTACGGAGGCATCCCTAAAGGTCAGCTGAGGTTTTGGCTAAAAAAGCAAAAATCATATTCAGGCGATGACACAATTAACCAATGTTTTCAAGAATGTGCTGATTCTTTGTTTTCTGAGTTGAAAAACAAAGATGTGGTCAAGAAACAGATTTCAGATCTTCAGTTATCCATAAGACTGTTGAGTGACTTATGTAAGCAGCTGTGCAGCGGTTTGAGGGAAGCATCTGGATATAGTTTAGCGTTGCATGAATCTTGCGATACAACTCACATGAAACAGGTCAAAATTTGGATTGGATTTGAAGTGAAGGATAACTTTAAAGAAGAACTGTTGGTACTGTTGCCACTAAAAAATAAAACCATAGGTGAAGATAAATACAAAGCACCGAAGGAATGTTAAGTAAAAAATGGAATTGACATTAAGAAGCTTATATCAGTTACCACTGATGGTGCCCCAGCAATATTAGGAAGGAAAATTGGCTTGATTGGCTTGCTGATGGCAGACAAGGATTTTCTAAACTTTCAAGCTTATCACTGAAACATTCATCAGCAAGCACATTGTTCGAAATCGAAAGATGACGAACTAAAAAAAATCATGGATGTTGTTATTAAAATTGTAAATTTTATTCGAGCCAATCCTTTGAATCACAGACATTTCAAGACACTGTTAAAAGAGTATGACAACGATTATAACAATTTGGTTCTACATACTGATGTGCGTTGGCTGAGCAGAAGGAAAGTTCTAGCATAATTTTGGGACTTATTGCAACAAGTCAAAATTTTATTTGGTGGGAAATGCAAAGAAGAGTTATTAATGCATCTTGGGAATCCAGTGTTTATTTCAAGACAAATATTTTTTATTTACATCGCAGATCACCTTAACAAACTGAATTTGAAATTACAAGGGAGATATCAAATTTTGCCTTCTATGATAAAGGAAATTAGTTTGTTTGAATCAAAGCTTTACTTATTTATGAGTCAATTGAAGTTATCAAGTAATATACTGTTCAGTGTGCTGTAATCTGAATCCCCGGCATTCACCAACGCATATGAAAGTTGTGTGCCTGTCGAATTTAGCTTCCTTTTAGTGCATGCGGGATAGTGATCATTATTGATCGGCTAGAATTGAATGTCAAGCCCTCTATACAAATAGTAAGTAATATTTTACTCGATCATTCCTCCGACGAACTTCAGGTTAATTAACGTTTGTTGATGTATTTCGGACAGGTAATATGACAATTAAGTTTTAATGGGTTATTAACTTTCGGATTGTAGAATATCGCCTTCTGACGTATCCTTGTATAACGGAAGATTCTAGTCGGCCGCATTTTACTCACGGATTTTATTTATTTTATTAATCAATAAAGATTTTCCTAGCTATTGTTCATTATTGTTTCGGGGAGGGAATGATTGAGACATTTAAATGAGTTAGTTGAATATCGTTTTTCAATAGTTAGACGGGGTCTTAATGTCCTATTGGTTGGCATTTTCCAAGTCGAGTTTATTTTCTATTCAATTATTAGTAGTATCGAAGTCTGACGTGCAGCTACTTGGTAGAAATAGATTTTCCTAGTGAGAAGGCCTTTGTCTTGTCGGCAGGACATGGATTCTTACATTATTGAATTATTTTATGGTTATCATTCAGATTGTTGGGGCGTAGATTGTCAGGAATTATTGTTATGGCCGTTGCCGATGTGGTTCGGAATTTTATTTAGTTTTTCCCCGTCTGAAATCTTTGAAGTTCTAAGATCGATTTTGGGATTTACTTGGCCAAAAGAAATTTTGTAATATTTGTTCTTTATTAATTTCATTGATTCTACCATAATTTGTCAATTCGTTAAACATCACAGCGAGGAAACCATGATATTTATATCATTGATTCTCTATTCCTAATGATTTATTAAATTTTATTCGAGATGTTGGTCCTAATTCGAAGTCCCTTAATGGGACACTATAACTGTATTGGATACTTACTCTTAACTACTTTGTGATGGTGTACATCGTGTCAAAAATCCCTAATTATTCACTTAGGTTCTGCTCTTAAGATGTTTGTTGACTTTAAGTCTCAGGTCAGATGGCTATAATATTTATTCTTTTCTACTAAATAATTTGGTCGATTTTAATCGTCGTACCTGCTGTCCGTTATTTATATTTCCTCTTACGTCCTTTTATCGACTTAAATACTGAATTAAATGTCCATAACAAGCTACTTCCTAGACTTCGAATAACATATTAAAGGTTTCTAATATTTGCATTACTTACTTCCTATTCTTAATATCGTATTAGAAGTTTGAACGTTTACATTATTAATTCTTGACTCCTATATAAACTCAGTAAGTTTTAAACCTCATATCGAAAATCCATAACAGTTATTTTATTGATTTTAGTGCGAAGTAACCTTTCAAAATATATAACTATATTTCATTTAATTTTAGTTAAAATATACATATTAAGTTCATAACAACTACTTTATTGGTTTTAGTGCGAAACAACATCTCAAAATTTATAACTATATTTCATCTAATTTTAGTTAAAATATACATATTAAGTTCATAACAACGATTTCATTTTTCCTATTTCCCCGTTACCTTTCCCTTGGTTGACCTTAGGCGCATTGTGTTCATATTATAGTTAATGAGTGCGCACTGGACTACTCGTATGATGATTTTGAGCCGTATGTGAATATAATTTAGGTCGATTTTATAGGAATTGGGAGACGAGGAAACAGCCAAAAGACTATTTCCCCTTCACCCTTTTCCCCTATACGGAATGATATTGACGTTCCAGCTCCTGCGTTCTCACGCCGGAGCCTTCACGGGCACGAATCATTGGCGATAATACTAGCACTTATACGATTACGAATTGTGTGTTTGATTTTATTATCTTGCGGTATGTTTCGGCTGTGGGCCGGAAAATGTTGACAATACAAAACAAAGTTTTGGTTCTATTTAAGTAATTTATTGAAATATAAGTTACCCGATAATTACATTCATCATAAAAATAACACACCGCTCTCCCCACGCCGACCCCCAAGCAGAGCTCAATCGAGGTTACGAGGATGCGACGTGGAGAGAGTTCCGAACAATACTCTCACTCACATTGTAATTTGAAACTGGTTCCAAGTCTATGAAAGAAAAACTGCTTCTGGTTAAAAACCGATTACTGGTTAAAACTGGTTAAAATTGTGTAAAAATGAATCGGTATATATACCTATTGTACGACCCTAACCTTGCGTGTTCTTTTTGATTTAGTAAAACAAAATTTGACCTTGTGATTTTCTAGTAAATTTTATTCTTTAATTTTATTATTTTGAGATTTTATTTGACAATTTTTCTTTTGAATTTTTAATTGAATTCTTTCTAATTCAAATTATTTGATTTTTATTTCATTTTCATGATATTTCGCATTTTTTGATAAATTGTCAAATTTCGGTCAAATTGTTGTGTTTTCGTGTTATGTTTATATTTATTTCGTGCGGATCTTGTTGCGCTTTGTTATTATTTTAATTTATTTTTGTGTTTATAATTTTATATTTAATTTATCTCTTTCTCGCATTTTGGTAGGGTTAATTGGTATTTTAATAGGTTCGATTTTAAATCTGCATGTTATGTTTGCATGTGTGTTACCGATTCATTTAAACATTTACAAGGCCGTCTGTGTTCTGGCCCAACAATTATTTTAATAATATTGAAATTTAAAATTTCTTTTTAAAAACAATACACAAACATGATTTAACATAATCAAACTATTAATGTCTAATTTTAGAAATTTGGTGAAAAGTTTTGATAATTATTGGGAATACGTGATATGTGAAGCATTGCTGATAAGGTCATTGTATCCAAAGATTAATGTACAAAGTGCAATGACTACGAATGTTTTGAATGTTTTTAAATAGCAGCGAAATGACAATTAAGCGGTACATGTTCCTTCCCAGTAACCCCGAACGCTAAAAACGAGTTGATTCTTGTCTGACTATGGGGAAGGGTCGCGTAAAAAAACTTACTCGGACATAGAAAGGAAGAAGAAAGACATTCGTTTGAAACCAATGAAGATATCAAAAAGAAAATTCTATAGTAAAAAGAGATTATGTAATCCATAAAAAAGTTATACAACAAAATCAAAGTCAACGAAATAATATTATTAATCGCATGGATCGAGGTATTTTTAATTGAAGCAATATTTGTCGAAATCTATACACTTCAGGTAGGTTAGCAAATTTGAATGAAATCTACTGTAAATTTTTAAAAAATCCATTATTATTTTGTCTTTATTTTGTGACCTTCAAAATTTTAATATTTTTTATTATACAAAATTAAAAAATCCTTTTTATTTAATATTTGAATCATAAAAACACTACTCTGAGAATTTATTATTACATCTTAATTTAAGAATTTTAAAATTTTTTTTAGTTTTTCAATTAAGATTCTGATATTGAATGTTATCCGCACTATTTCAATATCAAATTTGAGTCATGAAGTTCATGATTGCTAACTCTATTAATATTGATTGTGAATCCTAAATTTCATTAATAAAATATCAAAATTATGAATTGAAAAAGGCAATGAGCCAATTGTAGTTCAAAAAGGAGATCCTCGACGAGATAAATTATTTGAACCCCTCATGAATTATCGGGATAAAGCCAAAATCGGTATAATTAGTTGAATTAAATAAATTAACGACCCGTGCAACGAAACCCAATTTGATGGCACTTACACTCTAAAATCAAACTTCTACAACTAAACCACGTCCGGGGTAAAGCTGAACGAGTTGGGAAAAGGAGGCGGGAAACGACTAGATTGATGGTACAAGTTGGGAAGATGGCATCTAACATTTTCAGAAATTAGAAAACTGTGGGGTTTTTGGGTATGACGTCAGTGACCTTGACCCCATATGAAAAATTGTTGTCTCTCCCACAATGGTTACCCGTTGCCAAGCAACGTTGGTAATGCAACCACTGGTTATGAAATCGCCAAAGGTGAGCGCCATATAGGAACTGCTAAGGCCCGATCCCATAGCGGGTTCAACGCACCACCGATAGAAGGTATGTGCGCGATTTCTATTTTCGGTCCCTTTCACTTGCAAGTACAATCCGTCGTCTTTCTCTCTGATCTAATCTTTATTATCTTGCGTAGATTATTCTTAGCCATAATTAATAAATTTAATAAGCGTGTAGACATTTCAATTAAAACATTTATTTGTTATGACATTTTTCATTTTGGTTGCTCCGTCGATCTCATCGCTCGTCGTCTCGCTCGTTCGATTTTCCCTAAACGACGTTGAGGTGGTTTTACCTCCGGTTTGGTTGCGTTTGTGGCGTCGCGATACGCCAGCTGGGCCGGTGCGAAAACTAGGGGATATGTGACAGCTTGGCCTTCTTGGCAGGCCGCTAGCGCCACCTCTAGCACGCGAATCTACGTCTTCATGGCCTTCGTCAATCGTTTCTCTTCAGCCCATCCACGTTGGGCGGCGGTTACTCATTGGTACAGGACCTTCGCCTTAGATGGCTCCACCCATGTTGATTTTACGAGATGAATTCCTCTGGTTAATTCTAGCAACTGTCGGTGGAGATCTGTATTCTCCTTCAGGGCACTTTTTAGAGCCGCATCCAATATCACACTAGAATCCATCTCTACAATAAACGGCCATTAATAGATTACTTTGACTAATATAGAATTAATTTATTATTAATTTTGTATTTCCCATACGTTAAAAAAAATATATATATACAGGGTATGCTATATGAAAACAGTTTAAGGAAACTAAATGCAAGTACGCAAAACAACAAATTCCGAATAATTTATTTCACATAACTCAGTTAAAACGAGATCGCGAATGATAGTTTTCCGATTTTTGTCTTGTTGTTCTTCGTGCATAGGAATGTTCCCATTCCGGCCGGTGTTCTCTTGCTTCTGACCTCATTTCTCTTGGAAGAACCTTTTTCGGCATGGACACAGTCATCGGCGAATTGGTCGGTTCACTCTAGAATCGTCGAACTCGAATGAGATGCCGTACGAAAGGGCATACCAATCCGTGCTCGGGATCAGGCCAGCCGCGATATCTTCGTTGATTTGCTGTAATTGTTGACGAGCTCTCTCCACTTGTTGGTTGGTCCTCCTCTGATGGCTTCCAGGCGTCCCAAGAGTTCTTCCGCCTGACTCCGGAGCTCGCGAGCCGGATTTCGTCCAGGCTCTCGTTTAATTGCCACATACGGCAGTTCGACGTCCTCCGTTCCACTTTGCACTCCGAACCTCGATTTTCTTACTGTGGAAATCGAGTATCCTGCATCCCACATCGCCTGTTTGCATTTTGCGGCGGCGTGAGATGGGAATCTCATTGTTATTCGGGATTCACCCACCCATGAATCTGTTAAAACGAATAAAATTAAATTCATGAATATCTAACAAGTATTAGCATTAAATGTGTACATTGATATAGTTATAATATGGGTTGACTTTAAGACACCTAATGAGTAAGTTATCTGGTCGAGGTTACGTCAGGGTAACCTGTGTTGTTGCCAAATTGGAGGTTGTCTGTGTCCACAACTCGTTAGTTCTATCATGATCACTTAACACGGCGACGGGTATCATAAGTCTTTGGTTAGATTTTTTCGATTTCATCGGGAACGTTTTATATCTTCAGCGGTATTTCCGACAGGGTGTGTAATTGACTTGGGTAGAAATCTGTGAAATTTTATCTGACGTTTAGGAGAATTTCAGCATTCTACAGCGACTATCGGGCGGATTGTGTATTTGGCAGTCAAACATAAATGATCCTTAACTGGGTAAATATCTACTCGAACGTGGCATCATTTCGGCACTGTGAAGAGTGATTGGCCGATTCCGACTTAATCAAAGAATTAGCTGGCGTTGTTCACTGAATAGTATTGGAACTGGCGATTTGCTCATTTAGTGGGTCTTGTGTTTTAGTCGCTCGTATGAGTTTATCGTAATAGGATTTTTACAAATGAACATCTATTATTTATTTCAAAAAAAACAATTCATGAGATTCGGTCTTCGTGTATTGTTGTGAGGCTTTTTTACTAGTAACAACTTTTCTTCTTGCTACGGTTCGACTGGATTAGTATTCTTCCTTGTGGAGTAGGACAACCAGAGTACATAAAACATTTTACAGTCAAAGCAAATTTTATATCATTAAATGTAATCCTTACTTTCTTGTGCGTCCGTTCTTCGTTCCATTGTGATCTCGTCTGGATCGCGTGAGGGACGATTTCTGCCTCGTCGATCATACTGTCTATTGTCATTCGTTGAATCCATGATTGTAGAATTTCTGACGGATCGCCGTCAGTTGACCTATTTATAGTGTATGTTCTACCTCAGTCTGTGAGTGTGTGTGTTACAATTTCTTCTCTCCACAATTTCTACACTGGTGATCGATTTATATCAGGTGGCTTTTCTCCAAGTGTTCATTTTCTACTCCTCCAATTGATCCTTGGGGATTATGCACGTCTCGCCACGTCTACCGTTTGTTCGGGATCATGTGGACTTTATTTTTCTAGTTTTAATTTATCGGACTATTCATTACTTATTTGGTGTTGGTTTCCAGACTTGTGTTTTACGACTAAAATTTTTGGTTAGTTTCTGTATTATTTTAATGGATTAAAACCTTATTCGTCTTAGAGAGTTAATTTACCATCCCGCTGAGTTCGCAAGCCTCCATCGCCTCACCACAATGTCAATTTACTATTCCTCACTGAATGTAATTAATGCCGGATGCTGCTCCTGTGATTCGAACGCGTGCATATCTCTATATTATTGTTCTCTTCGATTTTTGTTCGGATTGTTTTACGGGATTCTCAATCGACTAGTTGCCTACAAATTCCTAGTGCATGTCTTTCATTTGCTCATTAGTTTGTTTACTTCGGAGTTAACTCGACCTCTCTATAGTGGATGAAAATTATGCAAGCTTATGTGCAGTTTCACGGCCTCGTGGTACGTCTAGATGTAACACTAGAGATTATTTAACACGAATTTTATTTAATTTGACGCAAATTTTCTAGGATTATATTATTTCATTTTACCTGATTATTCTGACTGGTGGTTGAGTCACTCTTGGAGAAAATATTTTGAATGTCAATATTTCTATTATATTATTCTTCTATTGTTTGATTAGGGTTAATTATATAAAATTTTTGGGTGTTTTGTAGAAGTCTCAATTTACAAGTATACAAGTTAACTAATAATAATAAAAATATCGCTGATATTAGTGCTATTTATTACGCCCTTTATCTGGTACAACTGGCTAATTGAAAAACCGATTACGCCCTGATCGTTTTGTTCATAGCTTATCCTCGTATTATTTTCTTTAGCCGCGGTTTAAGCTTATGCCAGTTAAATATTAGGGTAGTTAGTTCTAATTATACATTATCATAATTTTATTTTTAATTCAAAATATTTAAAGCATAATAACGATTTCCAATTTCACTTCCCCACTTCCTCCCTTTCAATTTGATCTTAGGATGATTGTGTTCATATTATAATTTTAAGAGTGCTCACCGAGCAACTCAATGTTTATGATTTTTAGCCGGTATGTGAATTAAATTTTTGGTCGAAATTATAGGAAAATGGGCGGTGGAGGAGCAGCCAAAAGACTACTTCCTCTCCTCCCAATTTCCCCTATAACGGTTGTGATTTGACGTTTGGGCCCTGCGTTATTCACACCGGAACCTTCACGGGCACAGGCTATTGGCAGATAAACTGCTCCTACACAGCCTGAACTGTGTGTAGATTTTATTGACTTGCGATGTGTGAGTGGCTGTGGGCCGGAATAAATTCGACAAAAAGTTTCTGAATTAATCATTTATTGTCATATAATTGTCATAATACATATTCATTTTTGGCATACATAACTGCATTCATCGCATATAAAAACCTTTCCCCACGCCGATACCTCAAACAGAGCTCATACGAGGTTGTCTGGGTGCGACGTGGAGAAAGTCATTGAACATTTCTTCACTCACATCGAAATTATTCTACTGATTCAAGACTTCGAGAAACTGCTTTAAACTAGTTTTGGCTAAAAAACCGAGATGATATTATGAAAAAATGAATCAGTATATATACCTATTGTACGACCCTAACCTTGCGTGTTAATTTTGATTTAGTAAAACAAAATTTGACCTTGTTATTTTCTGGTATTTCTAATCTTATTTTTATTATTTTTATAATTTAATTGACAATTTTCTTTTTAACTTTTAATTTGAATTGTTTCCAACTCGAATTATTCGATTTTTGTTCTATTTTTATGAATTTTTGCATTTTTTTATAAATTGTCAAATTTTGGTCAAATTTTAATGTTCTCATGTTATGTTTATGTTTATTTCGTGCGGATCTTGTTGCACTTTGTTATTATTTTAATTTACTTTAATGTTTCTTGATTTTATATTTAATTGTTCTCTTTCTCATATTTTAGCAGGGTTAGTTGGTGTTTTATAGGTCCGATTTTAAATTTGCATGTTGTATTTGCGTGTGTATTACTGATTCATTCAAACAATCTCAAGACCGTTTGTGTTCTGACCCAACAAAACTATGAATTACGGTCGATTTTCTTTGTAATTGCAGAAAATTTACTGTTACTCATGAAATGGAAAAATGTTTGAATATTCAGTTAGCATATTGTCTTATTATAATATTTTCTATAATTTTAACATTGTTTCAACAAATAATTATTAAAGAAACCTAATTTTAAATGAGTACGACACCTGCTATGATAGCTTCTGAACCAAATGGTCTACCAGAGTATCAGCAGTCATGGCAATATGACTAATTTTTTACTGATTACCGCCCATTAGAATACATTTCCATCGGGTATCCAATTTTCTTATGCACATCCCTGGTGGAAATCCCTTTGAAGGTTGTCACAAATTTTATTTCTTTTAACACCCCAGATTCCAGAAGTATTAATTTTTTGTTGTTTACTATTTATTATTCATGTTTTTTTAATTTCTGGTACTCATTTGTTATTGGTTTTTACAGCTAAATGCTACCGCGTCAAATAAACAATTGGTGGGTTACTGGGTTTCCCTATTTATTTAAACCATCTTATTGTTACCCAGTAACGCCATATAAATATTATTCTGACTACCACTCGACACCCGTTGCTAGGCAACGTTGGAAATGTGCTCGAGCGGGTGGATTGTCCGCAAAAAGTGAGTACTATTACTAATACTGTAATTGCTCGGAAACCCTCGGGTCCAACGAGCCGTCGTTAGAAGACATATGCTCGATTTTTTATAATTGGTCCCTTCATGTCATGCATTTAGCATTGGAGTTTAATAAATAACAGGATTTCTACCATGATTTCTGGACTACCATACACATAGGTTAATACAATCAGACAACAAAGCATATATTATTCACGAGTTACAACGCCTTTGAATTTTGTTTGGGTTGAGTTGACAATCGAGCGGCACGGCGCCTGGCTCTTTCCTTGCGTCCTGGGCGAGAGTTAGTATTTACTGTTGCTGCTGGGTTCGGGACCGAGGTTGGAGTAGCTGCCGACTCCCGATAAGCTAACTGAGCTGGTGCGAACACGAGCGGGTAAGTAACGGCCGCTCCATCCTGACTGGCCGACAAGGCAACCTCCAGTCCTCGTATTTGCGTTCGCAGACTTTGATTTATCTGCTTTTCCTCTGCCCATCCCTTTTAAGCAGCTGTGAGTCTCTGATATAGGGGTTTTATTTTTGCTGGATCTACCCAAGTAGCTCGGGTTTGATGCACTTCTCGAGTCAGCTGGATAATCTGATCATACAAGGTCTTGTTATTTTGCCGTGCCAGGGTCAGTTCCGTTCGTAATAATTGCAGAGAATCCATTTATGGAATTAATAACATCAAAAGGGTAACCATTATCATAGAACTAATAGATACAACGGAATTAAACAAAAACTTCCTCGACAAATTATTATAGCATCAAATATAATGAAATTAATTTCGAATCGAACTAATTATTTTTTTTAATAACAAAGAAAATATAAACCAAGGTTAATTCAGGATGTCAGTATCAAGTGTCAGTGAATCCCCTCGCTACCCACTCCTCCGGGGAGCAGTTCGAGAAAATCATTACTGGCCGCTTAGTATTGCGAACCCGGTTAGACCCGGCCATCTGGAAGTCCTTCCTGTTTTCAACCGTCTCTCCCCAGGTGCCTCCGTGCATGGGTCTCGTGGTCGTGGGTGGTGATAGGCAGTAGCAATCCGGCCGGTTTCGATGTCGTCTTCAATGTTCGCCAAACATTGACGGGCTTGGACCACCTGTAGGTCCACCTGTCGTTGATGGTTGAGAAGACCATCGAGTAGGCGACGAGCGTGTTCGTGGATTTCTGTAGCTGGATTCCACTCCTCCCAGAGCTGTTCCGGTGCTTCGGAATTTCGGTTAGGATCTTCCGATTGGCCACTGATCTGTTGGGATTCGAGTGGGGAAGACTCGAGACATCTGGATTGTCGGAATTGCTTCCACGCTTCTCTCCATCGGTCGGCAAGTTGCATAGGAATAAGATCCGGATCTGAACTTCCTTAATGAGGTCATAATTAACACAAATTCCTTTCGAAAATTCAACAATTAAATACTAATTGCGGGAAAACAACTAAAAGTGTCGATATACGTGCGGATCTCTCGGGATTTTCCTCACTTGGCATATCTAGTTGTGGGAGTATCAAAATCAATGGATGCGGGGTCTCGAATTTAGTGTTTGGGCTTTCAAGTTTATACAAATCTCTCGACATTTATTAAAGAAAATGCAAAAGAAAAATATTCTTCATTTAACGTCGTTTGTGATGGTTATCCCATTTATGCTGACCAGTTTTAGGTTAGTAGCCGATAACTTCCGTTAGTAACATTTTCCATCTTCAAACTCCCTCCTTTTGTAATGTATAATACAAACTCGCCAGTGTATGGCAAAATCGAATCCCTGAATCACGTTCATTTTATTATATTGACCGACAATTGTCTAACAGAAAAACATCACCTTTCCTACGCTATATCGATGATCTAGAGAAAATAAGTCAACTTATAATGAAATTTAACATGCGTTTCTAACGTATTTATTTATACTATTCTAAAACAAAAATTAAAATTGTTTTGATATACCCTAAATAAAGATTCCATCTATTTGGTGATTTACAATCTATAAATGGTAAAAGCTAAAATCTAAAAATTATGCTACATAATTACAACAAAATGGATGTTAAACCTAATAATCTAAACATAAAGAATCATTATCTTAGAATTCAAGTATAAAATTTAATAATAAATAAAAATTCGACGGTAAGTTTTAATACTAAACTGTTCATAAAATGCTGCGATATTATTATGATGTATACACAAAACAAAAACATTTAAGTTTACAAACTCCTTATTTAGTATTGGAAAATCATAGTTACTTATGCATTGTAAAATGAAAAAGAAAAGAAAAATCGTTACCAATGAGCTGTGGATCAGAATCGGATACCGATCTTTCGCCAGATGGGCTGGTCGAAGCATTCCTTTTTCGATAAATTCGTTGTCGATTCATTTTCTAATGTAGTACTAATCCAATGATACCGGGTGAGATTTTATATTCAAATGATTGTGGGTGTTTGCGCTTTGTGTAGCACTTTAATATAACTGTATTTATCTAAGAAAGTACGCGATATTCGCCATTCAGCGGGAATGTTAATATCATTTGATTGGATTCGAAATTTCTCGATTTCGCATTTACATAGTTGGAAGTGCAAATAAACAAGTCAATTGTGATGTCTCAGATTTTGTGAACCGGACTGGTGTGTCAATGCCCAACTTCAAATGGTACTACCATATTCGGATTGTGGAGTGATCGGCGATTATGGATTAATATTTACTTAATTAGGTCGTGTTTCTCTGTGGGTTTAATAAGGTAACAATTTATAGTTTATTATCCGTGAAGTTTCCTGTTTATGTTGTTCTCGATTAACATTATAGTCCATTCATTTTTTAGGTCTAATCTTACTGGATCAGTATTGGAGTTTTTGGGGAAAATGTGGTGGTTATGGTTGAAGTAGTGGACATAAGTTGGCTAGGCAATGGTATTACCGTCTTGGCGGTTTCTCTGTTAACGGGTTAGTTAATTTTCTGGGAGATTGGCTTCGTTTTATTAATGAAATTTTGTTCAGGAAAAAATGCTTATCAATTGATAGTATCGGGATTTTAACGCTGGGTAATTTTGATTTATTCCAATTAAATTTAGTCATGATTTAGAGTAATTATGGGCAGATTGGAAATCTCATTCTCTTCGGGACGGGCGAGATGTTATTCAGTTGGATGTCGCAATTCAAATCTCATATCTTTGGATTTAGAACTTTAACTTGTTATTGAAATTACCTTCTATGATCTTATATTTTAGTTTGAATTTATGATTTTTATTTTCTCGATATTCGATGGAGTCGTGGATTAAATTGAGGTTGGTCTTTGTCAACGTGATTTTGAAGACTCTGGGTGATTTTTTTTTTGGATTTTTCTCTCGCCTTTTTATGTGAATTCTCATTGATTTATTCTAGTCTTATCTTATGGACGTTGGGAATGTTAATCGAATATTATTGGTCATTGATATTATAGTCTTTAAATTTATCGAGATTATTATGACTTGACTGCCGTAAGTTTTTGATTGTCGCGGACGATTTTTGGGTTAACCTAGTCGATTTTAACACTTCGTAATTTTCGATCATTAAGTAAAAAAAATCTTTTAATTAATAACCTGAAGTTATAATTAATACCCTGCATAATAATATCATCAATTTATAATTATAGTTAATAATACGAATTTCCGATTAGCAATATGAATTTATAAATAATAATGTGACTCTATAAGTAATAATATGACTGTAATTAAAATACGAATTGTATAATTGAGCGCATGATTTCCTAACTACTAATACGAATCTATAGCTAATAATTGATAATTAATAATAAATTTATAATTAATGACGTGAATTTATAGTTATGATTAATAATATGAATTGATAATTGATAATATGAACTTATAATAAGGGTTTATAATCGATAATATGAATTTATAATTAATAATATGAATTTACAATAAGGATTTATAATCGATAATATAAATTTACAATTAATAGTATGAATTTACAATAAGGATTTATAATCGATAATATAAATTTATAATGGATAACATAAATTAATAACATGAATTTATAGCGAATAACAACGATTTCATTTTTATTTAATTACCCGTCACCTTCCCTTAATTGACCTTAGGCGCATTTTGTGTTCATATTACATTTAGTGAGTGTCCACTGAACTACTCGGTGTGACGATTTTGAGCCGTATGTAGAATAATTTAGGTCGAATTTACAGAAACCGAGAAACGAGGAAGTAGCCAAAAGACCACTCCCTCATTTCTCCTTTCTTCTATACGGAATAATATTGACGTTCCAACCCCTGCGTTCCGCACGCCGGGTCTTCACAGGCACAGATCATCGGCGATATTCCACGCACTTACACGAATCTGAATTGTATGTTGATTTTACTGGCTTGCGATGTGTCTTGGCTGTGGGCCGGAAAAATTTCGACAAATAAATTAAATTTAACAACAAATTCGATTTTAATATTGTAAATATTTATTATTATATTAACAAAAACAAAATACAAAATTACTTGACCAAAATCATTCATAAAAGTATAAAATTACATCTCCCCCTACGCCGACATCCAAGCAGAGCTCTATCGAGGTTGCGAGGGCGGGGTGTGGAGAGAGAGTTCCAAATAAACTACTGCTCACCTAAAAATTACTTCAAATATATTTTCAAAAATTAGCGCAGTTTTTGTCTCAAAAATTTGTTAAGTTTTATGTGAAAATGCATCGGTATTTATACCTATTTTTTGTCCCTAACCTCACGTGTTAATTTTGATGTAGTAAAACAAAATTCGACCTTGTTATTTTCTAGTGTATTCTAATCTTTATTTTTATTATTTTTTAATTTATTTTGATAATTTTTTATTTAGAATTTTTATTGAATTATTTCTAATTCAAATTTTTTGATTTAAATTTCATTTTTATGAACTTTTATTGATTTGTCAATTTTCGGTCGAATTTGTTGGGTTTTCATGTTATATTTGTATTTGTATCGTGCGGATCTTGTTGCATTTTGTTATTATTTTAATTTATTTTTATGTTTATTATTTTATATGTAATTCTCTTTTTTTCTCATATTTGATAGGGTTTAATTGATGTTTTAATAGGTTTATTTAAATTTGCATGTTATATTTGCATGTGTGTTACCGATCCATTTAAACATTTTCCAAGGCCGTTTGTGTTCTGGCCCAACACAATTACCAACTTTTGTCTTCGACATATATTAATACAAATAAACATCAAGAAATAATGTAAATTTACAAAATATTTATATAAACTAAAAACACAG